>BPTQ01000005.1:225834459-225865540 GCA_019973895.1 Chrysanthemum seticuspe
TTTTTTGTTTTTTTTTTTTTTTTTTTTTAGAAGAATGATTTTTACTAGTAAGTATACAAGTATATATACATTTTTAAGTTGTCGTTATAACGGTTTTAGAACTCGAAATTTTGGTTTGAATATAACAATTTACTTAGCAAGTATATAAAGGTGTATATACTTATTTAAGTTGACACAAAATGGTGTTGTCAAAAATGTATATTTAGATTATTTATTTTCTATTTGAATTTAGAAAATATGCAAGTTATATTTGATGATTTTCGAACTTAACATATGATAAAATCGCATAGCGGTGTCTATATTTATCATAACTTGTTCCGTACATATATATGTCGCTTTAATTGGAAATTTTTCTAGACATACGTTTGTTCACAAATTTGACGTTAAAAGTGGTCGTAGACTTTGTTAGGCTAAATGTGTTTTAAAATACTAGTTGCTTATGTCAAATGTTTGAGCATCTTTGTTAAATTATGATTTTGTACACATTTGATGTTAAGACGATAATTCACGAGGTGAAAGGAAGGATAGACGGAAACGGTTTTCTTTGTTTAACATCTAATAACATGCTTCGAGTATCCTAAGATGATCAGCTTATTCATACGAACATCCCTAAGGTTTTACGTGGGCTGCGGCCCATATACGAATACCATAATGGGGTACCAGATTTTTGGGCTTGGGCGTGATGGGGTATTCACACGAGGGAGAGAGAGCTGGCCCAACGGCTTTACTCCACCAGGTTAGTCAAGTTTTTAGAAGACACAACCAAATAACTCATTTTCCAGATTTGTTGTTAAAGAGTACACCTTTAGTCACAGAAGCTCGGTGTGAGAAACTTGGCTAATCCCTTTATTGCAAGTATGAGCAAGGTGTGACGAAACATGTGTTTGGGTCGAGTACTACTCGACTTGGTCCCATTCTTAGGCCGACACAATAGTTTCGACATAAGGCTCCTAGTTAGAAATCTAGCATGTACGGTATCCGTTTCATGTTTCATTCTAGAGTGATGTTTTATCCGAAGGAAAAGTACAACATACGACTATTTATACAAGCTTTTGGATAGTGGAGTGGGTTTACTAACCCGATGCTTCTCACGTCGAGACCATCCACAATGAGTGACTCGAAGAAGGTTAGTCATACTAAATTTTCGAGTACTAAACTCCTCGCCTATGACCTCAAAACATCACCACTGTGGAGACAACCACAGTGGGTTTTTGCCCATTTTGACCTTTCCAACGAAGTCTACTCAAGAAGAAGCGTTTGACGACACATAAAAGTATGGAAGTTGGTATTCTTAACTAAAACAAGACCATGACATGGTGTATGTTCCTTCGACCCCTGATGGGTTTTAACCACTCGGATATACGGGAAAAGACCACGAAAATCAAAGTTAGATCCTAGATGATTTTTGACTACAACTAAACACTATGGAATGGTGCCTATATGGCTTGTCGGATTGCATTAGTACGAATCAATACTAGTCACCAATACACAACATCTTTTCCCCAGACTCGATGCTAGTGTGATTTCACATTTTATAAAACTTAACTCTTGGCTCTTCTTGTTTTATGCATCTCGACAGAAAATAATCACAACCCAACGACAACATAAATCCCAACATGACTAAATCAAGTTTTCAAAGTGACAATAGACTTATTATAACACAAGTTTATACATACTTACCACACCTAGCTTACACTCGAATCACAACAAGATACCAACATTTAACATTAACCGAATTTTGTACAACAAGTTACAAGGAAAAAATCAAAGATTAACCTTATGCAAGTGAGGCGAAAATGACAAGGATGAAGGCTAACTCGAGAGCTCCACACAACCCAAACCTCCAAATCCGAATCCGAGTAAGAAACCCAACTGTTTCACTATACCCTTGAGAGCACTTTTCTTGTGAGATTTGTTTTGTGTGAGCCCTTAGCCTCTCGAGTAGTATAAAAAGAAAATAAAGAGGAAGTCCTTGACCAAGCCTACCATCTTGCCTCTTTGTTTGAAGCCGAAAATGGTATACTTCCAAAGCCAAAAGATTTCTTGGATTGGTGTAAGGATTTGCTTGTGATTTAACTTGATTTTCATGGATCTCCCTTGAAGGGTAGCGGCGCACTATGAGGGGCTTGGGGAAGCCAAAATTTACATGAAAATGGTATGAAAGATGAGAGGTAGGATGGATGAATATGTTGGGTTATCTTCTTCTAGGGATATTCGGCCTAGATGGAATCGCAGGCTAGGGAAGGAAGAAGATGGAGATAAGATATCTGCTTTTGGATGTTTGTTTTGTCGTGTGTGGATGAGAGAAGGACAAAGAAAACATTATCTCTTCACTTTTAAATTGTTTACTTATAAGTGTGTTTTGTTTATATGTATTTCACTTGTTGTATAATTTTTGAAGATGTAAGTGTATACCTCCACTTAGGTATTTAATTGTATTTGAATCTTATAAAAATTATTGTTTAGGTGATAGTGTGTTTATTATTTTTGTGTCCCGCGAAATTGCATTGTGACCAAAGTATCATTGTTTGACAACATTTTACCCGTGGTATTTTATAGTTACGTGTTTGAAATATTTTACCCTTGTAATATTCCAAGTCGCGGGCATTGGTTAATTGTTTTAGCGAGTCCTTATCATAGTGTCGGTACGCGTGCCGTGTCGGTCACTGGGGAAAACGAGATACCCTCTCGTCTTATAATTCAAATCATAAGACAAAATTAAAATATTCACAAGACGATATGAATGAAGAGTGATGCAGTTACCTACTGTATGCGAGTTAACTACTCGAATGATCAGGCAAAGCTTATGCATGCTTAATAAATTTGGCTTAGTAAAATGCATTACTAATTATCAGTTAAATTTTAGTGAAAATTTACCGTGTGTCACACCTTTCAACTACTTTATCAGCACCTCAAACTACTTTTATCTACAACTATGGATCGAACAAGCAGTGCTCTCCTTCGTCAGGATTTTCCCATCTTGACAAGAACTGTACTACTCAACTTAGAACAACTGAGGTTTCAAATTACTAAAGAGAAGTTCTCAATTGATGTATCTAATGCAGCTCTTCAAGAAATCTTCGATCAATTTCAGTCATTTATCCGGGGGGAATATTCCTCAGATTTTGATGATGACATGACTGGATTTTCATTCAAGAAACACACTGGAATGGAAATTCATGAGTTCAGAAACACCTTTATTAAACTGATTGGTAATATGGAAATATACATTAAGGAAGCTGCTCAAGAGTATGACAAGATGAATGAATTGAATGGGTGTCAAGTTATGTTATGTGAAGATTGTGATAGGTCGAGCAATGGATCAGTCGAACTAATGAATGATGCTGAAAGCAGAAGCTCAATTGCAATAAAGGAGGATGAAGACAACTGTACTGATCTCAAAGACTCAGAGTCAGAAAAGGGTGAAACAGTTTACATGACAACTCCTAGTATTCATGTGGTAAATACTGATGACATATCTTCAGATGATCAGATGTCATGTGATGAGGTACCCTTAACTGTTCAACATAGTGCATCTACTAATGGTCCGAAACATACTGATCTTAATGCTGAACATGATTCTGATAAATGTTCCTTGGTTGAGGCTGAGTCTAATAATTTCAAAACATATGATATGGTTGATAAAAAGGCTTTTGATGAACTTTCAAACAAATTCTCAAAACTTGAAAAACATTGCATTTCACTTGAAATTGCAATACAGAGTAATGAAGAAAGTTTTCAACTTAACAAACCATGTAAAAATCCGGAACTTCCTGAATTCCGTGAACTTTTTGAAATTAACACTTTGAAAGCTCAGCTTCAAGACAAAGAGTCAACTATCAAAAATTTAAAGAAACACATTTCTAATACGCATGTGAAAAGTAATTTGGTTACAAGTAATTCTGATGTTAATACTATTGATGATATTCAAATGAGAAATGATGAATTAGCGGTTTGTGTGGCCAAATTACTAAAGGAAAATGAGTCTTTGAGAAAGCATCACATAGAACTAAGTGACTCTGTCAAAGAAGCTAGAACTAAGTCAATGGAACAAAACTCTTTGATAGCAAAAATTGATGAACTCAAAGCTCAACTTCAGGAAAAGAGTTTCGCTATTGTTGCCTTAAAAAATGAGCTTAGGAAAACTCTAGGGAAAAGTGTGAACACTAAGTTTACAAAACCATCAACCTTGGGGAAACCAGTTTCTCATCCCATTAGAAACCGGTCCATTGTTAGGCAGCCTACTGCGTTTATATCCGAAAGACCAAAATTTTCAAAAACACGGTTTGCCTCCCAAGTTGATGAGAAACAAGTTTTGTCAAAACCAGTCACTTCACCTGAGTTGCCTAAGAATTATGCTTCTAGTTCCTCTAAACCTCAACAAGCATCTACTTCTACTCCCAGCACCTCTAGGATTAGTTCGAAAACAGTGTCAAAATCAAGCATTAAAACCCAGAATTCATATGATATTAATGACTTGTGTAAGAACTATTATCTAGAAAAAGCTAGAAAAAAGGCACAGATTCGAAAAGACGGAATTTTAGGTGCAAGACCTAGGGTGATGAATTCTACGAGATTTCAAGGCACTGCTAGTAGTTGTAAACCACTACCTAGGAACACTCAAAAGACTAGGGATTGGCGTGCAGCTAAGAGTAGTTATTTGCATAAGAATGCTAAGCATGTAGAAAACAAAACTAGAAATTCTGAGTCTTTTCCACATAAGAAACAGTTTCCTAATTCACATGCCAAGGTACTATCCACTAAGACCACTAACGCGACTAAGGTTCAACATGTTGTGAACCAATACAAACCAAAAACTTCGCCTAGATGGATACCAACTGTTAAATCTTTGGAAACTAGGATCAAGGATAAGTCTTCCACTGTGCATAAGAAGCCTTACAATCCTAGACCTTGCCATAAGTGGATACCGTCTGGTAGAATGTTTAAGGATGCTGGACTTAGGTGGATTCCTACCGGAAAGCTGTTTTCTGATGAAAAAATCAAGGTTGACCGTGAAACCCCAAAGAGTTTGGATACTAATGTCACTAACCCATATATATGCAATCAAGCTTGTAATGTTAGTGCAGGTACTCCTTACTCAGTTGCA
This sequence comes from Chrysanthemum seticuspe, assembly GCA_019973895.1. Lineage (NCBI taxonomy): Eukaryota > Viridiplantae > Streptophyta > Magnoliopsida > Asterales > Asteraceae > Chrysanthemum > Chrysanthemum seticuspe. The sequence continues at coordinate 225,839,567 of BPTQ01000005.1, forward strand.
GATACTTCGATCCTTCAATACATGGACTGGCTTAAAGTATGGATTACAAATGGATTGATATCTCATAACTCACGGGCTCAGGTTTCTCACCATTGATATTCAACCGGCTATGACATCTGTTCACTTCAGTTCAGGCCTCATACTTCATCATAATGGCGTCTGCAGATAACACTTCAGGCCCCGTTCTTCAAAGAAAAGAAAAGTGTACACTCTTCTGTGCGCTTAATCTTCAGCTACTGAGAAATTCTCTCGTGAATGGTCATACTCATCTACATTCTTCATCAACAAGCTTCATGTTTTTCCACGCTCATTCAGTCATAAAGTGGATCTACGTTCATTGGTGTATACTCCTATTCAATTGTTAAATCAAAAATGGCAACTTCGGATGCAATTTTTTAGGGGGAGAAGAGTGAATATACTACATGATGATGGATGTTTGAATAATGGTTATACGACTTAATTTTTGATGATGATGAGTGTATGTTCTTTTTGATGAAGAGTGAATATACTAAGGATAACTGGGATTCATTGTTTTGATTTTTGATGACTCTTCTCCAACGCCTAACGCTTCACTTTCTAAGGATAATTGGGTATCAATGTTTGGGATTCATTGTTTTTCGAAGATATGTTTGATGAGTACTTTCAACCTCCGACGAATGTTGATCATCCAGCTTCTGAAGCTCATGCTCCGGTTTCTATTGACTCAACTGGTTCACCATCTAAGAAGTACTTCTTGGAATTCTCAAGAAGCCCAAATCTCCAGTTATTCCTCAAGGCGTTAATAATGACTATCATAATATTGCAGTTGCACTCATGAATAATGATCCGCTCTTTGGTATTCCTTACCAAATCTTCACGGATTATTGTTCATGAATAGTGATCCGCTCTTTGGTATTCCTTTGCCAAATATTTACGGATTATTGTTTCTCTCAATGTGCACGCTATAAATCAACCACATGAACTTAAAGAAAAATGACTTCCTCATCCGCTCGAAGACATTATTGGTGAATCTTCCAGATCAGTCTCTACATGTTTACTTTTAAGGAAGAATGCATTGATGTTGAGGAATCATTTGTTCCGGTTCATTCAGTGGGACAATGTACATCCGATTATATGTTGTTGTCACGTGTTGGGCATTTGACACAAGTTGATGACTTCAGAGTTAATCATTTATCACTTATTTGAGATTGAAGTTGTCTTTCACAAAGGCGTGTTCTTATTTGATAACTTGCTCGGGCTTAAGAATTTGAGTTGAAGACTTGGTTTATCTAGTTACCAGCAGTCGAGGTGGATGGTTGAAGACCTGGTTAACTATCACTATTAGGAGTTACGTTGTTTACTCAGTGTCACATGCAGATGACGATGTGGATAATCTCAAGAGGTGTTAATGTCTCATACTTTGTTTGAGTAGTGAGTACTTAGAGATTTGCTTGAAGCATAGACTCTCGACACCGTTCTTCCATCTTTAAGTGCAAGCTTAAGACACAAATGCGGGGAATTCGACTTCAGTTTCAAGTTTGGTATATCGGGTTTTTCTTCAACAGTGGTGACTTCAAATTGTCTACATATGGGTTGATAAAGATAGTCAGAGAGAGTTTATGTAGCAGTTGATTCTCACAGGATTCATTTGGGCTATTTGAGTTCTTCTCACAAGATTTCAAGTTTATGGATTTATTATGTTTTGCTGATTCTGAGGTATCAAAACCAGCAAGGGGGAAGGATGTATTATTCCAACTATTTGGGGGAAATGGTCTCTGGAGCCTTTTGGTATGTGTTACTTCAGCGTTCAGTTGAAAGAAATGTGAGGAGAATATATGGTACGTGAGATGATATTGCTTATCGACATCTTCGATATGTTTAATGGTAAAGTGCATCAGGCTTTTGCTTCATGTACACATTGGTATGATGATTCCAATGAGAGTGCAAACGATTAATGGGAAGAGATACATTTTAGTCGTTATTGATGACTACTCTAGATTTACTTGGGTCAAGTTTTTGAGGACTAAGGATGAAACTCCATCTGTCATCATCAAACTTATCAAGCAACTACAGGTTCGTCTTAACAACACGGTTAGAATTGTTCGAACAGACAATGGCACAGAGTTCGTTAATCGAGACTTAAGTCAATTTTATGAAAGTATTGGAATCAGTCATCAAAGAAGTGTTCCACGAACTCCTCAACAGAACGGTGTAGTTGAAAGACGAAATCGAACTCTTGTGGAAGCCGCTAGAACAATGCTAATTTATTCGAAGGTTCCAATGTTTCTATGGGCTGAAGCCATTGCTGCTGCCTGCTACACCCAAAATCGTTCTCTCATTCACACCTCTCATGGAAAAACTCCATATGAACTTGTTCATAAACGAAAACCTGATTTATCCTATCTTCGTGTGTTTGGTGCTTTGTGCTATCCAACAAATGACCGTCAAGATTTAGGTAAATTAAGAGCTAAAGCAGATATTGGAGTTTCTGTAGGTTATGCACCAAACAAGAAGGGTTACCGAATATACAACAAAAGAACCCGAAATATCATGGAAACAATTCACGTTACGTTCGATGAGCTGACCGGTCAAATGGCTCCTGGACACTCCAGCTCAGGACCCGTACTTCAAAACAGTCCCATTGGTTCATCTCTTGTTCCAAACTCTTCTCAAGAAACTCCATATGTACCTCCATCTGAAGATGATTTAAAAAAATTGTTTGATCCTATGTTTGATGAACTGTATGATTCAATTACTAATGAGGTGTTGATCCCTACAACAGAGGATGCTCATATTCCTGTGAATGAAGTCAATCCTTCAGTCTCAATATCTTTAAGTCAAGAAGCACCTGCTGCTGATCCTTCAGTCTCATCAACAAATCATCATCCTTCAAATGTACATCATGGAAATGTTTCTGGCATCAATGATGAAGTTAATCCCTTTGCTACTCCTGAAGATGCTCCATTTGAAAACATATTTGCTCCTGAATCATCATCAGAACCATCTTCTTCAGGAGACATCGACTCAGCTACTTCAGTCTCTCAACAACTGCCACACGAACACCTCAGATAATGGACTCACGATCATCCATTAGACAACATCATTCGTAATCCCACTCGTCCTGTATCAACCCGGAAACAACTTGCAACCGATGCCTTATGGTTCTTCTTCAACTCCGTACTATCTAAGATCGAACCAAAGGATGTTAAAACCACCATGAATGAAGATAGCTGGTTCAATGCCATGCAAGATGAAATTCATGAGTTTGATCGACTTGATGTATGGGAGTTAGTACCTGCTCCAGACTGTGCTATGATTATTGCTCTTAAATGGATCTTCAAAGTGAAACTTGATGAGCATGGTGATGTGTTGAAGAACAAGGCTCGATTAGTTGCTAAAGGATACCGTCAAGAGGAGGGTATTGACTTTGAAGAATCTTTTGCTCCTGTTGCTCGAATCGAGGCAATCAGAATCTTTCTGGCTAATGCTGCTAGTAAGAACATGGTAGTCTATCAGATGGATGTGAAGACGGCATTTCTGAACGGAGATCTTAAAGAAGTCGTCTACGTCAGCCAACCTGAAGGATTTGTGAATCAAGAGCATCCTACTCACGTTTTTCGTCTGAAGAAGGCTCTTTACGGTTTAAAGCAAGCTCCAAGGGCACGGTATGATACACTGTCAAAGTTTCTTCTATCAACCGGATTCAGCAAAGGAGCAGTTGATCCTACATTGTTCACCAGGAAGTCAGGCAAACATTTAACTCATGTTCAAATTTATGTTGATGATATTATTTTTGCCTCGACAGACCCAATGGAATGTGATCGTTTTTCTAATGAAATGAGTTCAAAATTTCAAATGTCAATGATGGGACAAATGTCATTTTTCTTGGGAGTACAAATTTCACAAAGTCCCGGAGGCATTTTCATAAATCAATCTAAATATGCAACTGAGATCTTAAAGAAATTTGGATTTGATTCATGTGACCCTATTGACACCCCCATGATTGATCGAACCAAACTAGATGAGGACCACTCAGGGATCATGATTGACCAAACGAAATATCGTAGTATGATTGGATCCCTGATGTACCTCACAGCTAGTAGACCAGACATCTTGTTCGTTGTTTGCATGTGTGCTAGATACCAGCCTAAGCCTACTAAAAAGCACCTTGAAGCAGTTAAACGGGTCTTTCGGTATCTCCAAGGAACCATCAATATGGGACTATGGTACCCGAAGGACACCGGTATGTCACTAACGGCCTATGCAGATGTTGATCATGCAGGTTGTCAAGATACACGTCGAAGTACGTCTGGAGGTGCTCAGTTTTTGGGTGATAAGCTTGTGAGCTGGTCTTCAAAGAAGCAAATGAGTACTTCTATTTCCTCTACAGAGGCTGAATACATAGCCATGTCTTCCTGTTGTGCTCAAATCTTATGAATGAGATCTCAATTATCTGACTATGGCTTTGTATTCAACAAAATCCCTCTGTACTGTGATAATAAAAGTGCTATTGCTCTCTCATGCAACAATGTTCAACACTCAAGAGCGAAGCACATCGACATTCGACATCATTTCATCAGGGAACAAGTTGAAAAAGGTGTGGTGGAACTCTATTCTGTGAGGTCTGAATACCAGTTAGCTGACATCTTCACCAAAGCTCTTCCAAGAGAACGTTTTGAGTTTATTCTTCCACTTCTTGGCTTGAAAAGCCTTCAACCAGAAACACTCAAACGTCTTCAGGAGGAAGACGAAGAGTAAAGGTCTATCTTCATCTATCTCTTGTATATATCTATTCGAAAATTCAAAATACAAAATTATAAAACCCTCAAAATTCAAATAGAAAAATATAAAACTTTCAAAATCCATAAAAAATTGAAAAATTCGAAAAAAAAAAAAATCTTCAAAAAAAAAAATATTGTCATTTTGTCATGTTTCTCTCGATTCGATAATATCTACGGTCTTGATGTTGTCATTCAAAGAATGACACGGGACTTTAGATGTTGTTCGAATTTTTATATAAAAAAAAAAAAAAAAAAAAAAAAAAAAAAAAAAAATTCAAAAAAATCAAAAAATATTTTTGGGAGAAAGAGAAACTATGGTTTATTGTCATTTTCAGGCAATAACCCGGTTTTAAAAGAAAGAACAGAGCTATGTTTTATCATGCTTTCAAAATTCCATGCTCTGATTCTATATACATTTATCTGCTGAAAACTAAATGCTTTGAAAAATAACTCGGTCTCTATTTTTGATAATCATCAGGACTTATTTGTCAAAATCTCTATCTCTCAATCAACAACCTATGTCATTGATTGAGGGGGAGAATGATTTCAATTAAATTAAAAAGTTATTTGGCATTAAATTGTTTTCAAAAGATATACATGCATGTTTTATCAATGGAGTTTAAAGTCTTAAAATCCGATCCTTATCAGTTAAAACACTTTCATAATCAAGTCACAATTCCCCTTAAAAGCCTTCAAAATCAATTTAAATCTATAAGAGATCACAAATCTCAAATGATTTGATAATTGTGATCGGGGGAGAATGTGTGATTTAAATTGGATTTAAACTGATAATTCGGTAAATGGTTTTATAAGGATGTACATGCTATCCTGCCCACATGTGACAAACGATTTCAAATTTTCCATGCACATGTTGAGGGGGAGCATCTATCTTAAACCTATGATTTGAAATGTGATCAACTTATCTCAATGTGCAAGTTCCCTCTAAGTTCCCTCTAGTTTGTGCAAAACTCTTTTCAAACCTCGAGGCACATATTGAGGGGGAGCAAATTTATGGAAACCTCATCCTTCCCGGAAATGCTATATCTTCTTGATTTGATGTGGGAAGTGATGTTGATATCTTTTAGAAAATGGTAATCAAAGAAGTTAATTCTTTCTCTTGCCTCCGTGTGCAAAACATTTTCAAATACTTGATGCACATGTTGAGGGGGAGTTCTCGTTCTAAAATTATCAAAAGCAATTCAGGTACAAAATGCTTTGATAATATATCACAAGTACAAAATGCTTTGATAATATATCTACCCAGGGACAATCCACTAGTTAGTGTAGAAGTCCTTAGGTATGATGATAAAAGGAGAAAAATGAGATATGGGAAGAGTGCGAACTAAGACTGAGCTAGTACTGGAATAAACCCAACAAGGTTCTAGCTATGAAGTCTCGGTAAGCACTGAAGGGGTTGAAGAATTAAAAAGAATTGAATGAGGAAAGGGTGAAAACAAATAGCCCTCCATTTATTCAACCTTAGGGCAGAAACCGGGTTCAATTCATATGCTACTGATGGTAACATCGGTATTGAAGACAAGACGTCATGGACCCAGTGACGCACTGCACTTCAACTTTCCAAACCACTCAAGTTCCTCTTAAAACGGCTTGTTTCATTCTCACGGGGAACCGACATTATCTATCGACTTTCTCTTAGAGATTGTTGATATTGAAGAAGGAGACCCTCTCCCTAGTCTCCGGCATAGGATCCAAATATGCACAAATTGAGTCTAGAGCCACGAGATCATCAATAAATCTCATTAGGACACTTTCAATGAAGACTCACTGTTTCACACAATGTGGAAAGAGAGATTTTATCTTGAGTCCTACGCATTATCCTTGTGGTATTGCCAGAACATCTGAGTGATGTGTATACATATTCACAATGAAGATGGAAAGCCTTCTGGAGCCAACATCAAACAAGCTCCTGGTAGGTGGCATGTGAGATCTATTATATATATCAACCATGTGACAACTGAATAGAAACAATGGGGCGATTCATTCTCTTGAATCAATCCTGGTTCAGGTTATGGATTGACGGATACCTTTGAAAAACCGGTCTTTGTGCTTAACAACTCTTTTCTGTAGCACATCGACCGTGTACTCATTTTTCAAACAAAAAGGTGTTTTTATGATTGATAATTGATTTTCAACAAAACCTTCGTTGTATTGCAAAAACAATTTCTATTGAGCAATACACGATTGTTTTTCAAATCTCTTTTCATCAATCAGTGGACTTAAAAATTCGCTGGCTCACTCACTCCGTGTTGTCTTCTTTGAGATGTTCCGGTTTGAGAACAGCTAGAGCAGCTGCGAAACCCTGTCAAGGAAATTCTTCGGAATTATACCTGATCACAGGCAGTACTTGTACTGATCAACGGGGAACCGTGGGCTGTGTACCTCAATTCAACGAAAGTGATCAAAGACACTTTCGTGCGATTTATTGCTAACTGTTGTATGCAGGTACACCCGACGTTTGCAGCTGATCAAAATGAAGCGGTCAATCCATAGCCGCATGCTCACTTAACACATTCAACTCAAAGAAATCATGATTAGTGCATCAATGACTCTGATATTTTCACTCCAAGCTTTTGCTACGCTGCTGCCAATATCATGATTCAACAAATGCTTCCGCTACTCTGATGAGAAGATTTTATGATCCAGAATGTGAGCATGTCGGTCCTAAAGTCACAACATCACATAATACCTACTCCACAAAGGATGTCTTAGAGATTTTTGATTGCTGATGATCTCAAAAGATGGCTCAAAATTATTATCACGTGGATCAGTAAAAGACCTCCACTTGGAGTAACCAAACATGCAATGTGAAGAATCAATGACTACGAGCTTAGGAGCAAAGGACTACATCAAGAATGCAAGATCAAGTGTTAATGTATTATCTAGTTGTATTCTATGTAATTTTGGTACATGATTGAGGTGACCTCCCTTAGGGGGAGATTGTTAGGAATTAGAAATTCCAGGTATTAAAGAGTCGATCACCTCAAGTATATGTAATCGTTAGAAAGCTCGTAGTCGTAGTTCTTTTACGTTAAGTAGTATTTAGTTAAGTAACACCGTGGAGGACGGACGGGTCTTTACCCACTGTATGCCTGATCCACAGCCCGATGTGTGGCGATTTATGTAAGACTATAAATACTCTCTACCTCCCAAGGTAGAGAGTTGGAGCTCATAATAATATCTTTCACTTTCTCTCACTAAGTTCCCTAAACCTCTAACTTTCTCTCTCTAGAACCTCATTCATACGCCACTTTGTGTTATGGTTTGATGTGTATGTGAAAACTAATATCTTACACCGGCTCTACTAAAAGAGCATAACTGATTGGCGACCCAGTAAGATAATCAATGATATCATGAAAAATCACATTATCTTCAGTCTTGTCTAAATTCGCCACCATATTGTGCTTGGAAATAGTAGGACGATTCGCCATGGATGAGTATGTAAGCAGAATTAGAGATATAATCGAATAATAAAGAGATGTTGAGAGAAATATGGAAAAGATATGAGAATATCAAGATGAGAGGGAAAATCGGAGAGTAGTTATTTATAGGTGAGATTTGAAAAATCACAACCCATAATAACAAAGTTACCGTTAGTAGTAATTACCCCTCAATATTACCGTTGGAATAGTACTTTAATAAGACAACAGTACTTTCCACGTGTGCAGTACTTTCCCAAGCAGTACTTTCCAAGCAATACTTTCATAAAAAATAGTACTTTTCCAAATTACTCTGTATAAGCTAAGTATACATAAATATCATCCCCTCAAATAATGCACAGGACTATACAAATACTAAATAGTCATCCCCTTAAATGTAGCTCAGTAGTTAATCATGCCAATGCTCACCACCAAATGATTGAATCTTGAAACATCAAAGCCTTTGGTGAGTAAGTCAGCTACATTATCATCCGTGTGAACCTTGACCACATTAATGAGCCTGTGCTCATAGCAATCTCTGATAAATTGATGCCTAATCTGAATGTGCTTGGTCTTGGAATGGTAAACTGGATTTTTCACAATACAAATAGTACTCTCATTATCAATATTGATAGGAGTATTCTTGAAGTTGAAACCATAATCCAAGATTTGATTCTGCATCCACAAAACTTGTCCACAACAACTTGCACCAGCTACATATTCAGCTTCATTAGAGGATGTTGCTGTAATTGTTTGCTTTTTACACTGCCATGAAACTAATCTTCTTCCAAGATATTGACATCCTCCAGTTGTTGATCTTCTATCATAATTATCACCTGCATAATCACTATCTGAAAAAGCCTCCAAGTGAAAAGGTGAATCCCTGGGATACCACAACCCTAACTTAGGTTGTTGTTTTAAATAACATAAAATTCTCTTTACTGCATTCATATGAGATATCTTTGGTGAGACTTGATATCTTGCACATAAACAAACTGCAAACATGATATCAGGCCTAGATGCAGTAAGACACATAAAACAGCCAATCATTGATCTGTATAACTTGACTTCAACTGGGTGTCCATCTTCATCCTTGCCCAATGAGTTAATTGATTTAATAGGTGTAGTAATAGACTTCATGTCATCAAAATTGAACTTCTTAAGTATGTCAGATACATACTTGTCTTGACTTATGAAAATTCCTTCCTTTGACTGCTTAACTTTAAGTCCCAAAAAGAAATTTAACTCACCCATTGAACTCATTTGAAATTCTTTCTGCATCAGCTGCTCAAACTCTTTAACCATAGAATGTTTGGTAGCTCCAAAGATGATATCATCAACATAGACTTGAACTAACATGATATCCTTCTTGTCCCTTTTTATGAACAAAGTCTTGTCAATAGCTCCCCTCCTGTAACCGTGTTGTAATAAGAATGTGGAGAGCCTCTCATACCAAGCTCTAGGTGCCTGATGAAGGCTATAAAGAGCCTTAACCACCTTGTAGACTTTGTTAGGATGTTTAGGATCTTCAAAACCAGGAGGCGGTTTGACATAAACTTCTTCTGTTATAGTGCCATAGAGAAAGGCACTCTTGACATCCATCTGGTAAACTTGAAATCCTATATATGAAGCAAATGCAAGAAATATTCTAATAGCTTTAATTCGTGCTACAGGAGCAAATACTTCATCATAATCGACTCCTTCTTCTTGTATGTAGCCTTGAGCGACTAACCTTGCCTTGTTCTTGATGACATTACCTCTTTCATCTCTCTTGACTCTGAAAACCCATCTAGTTCCAATAACTTTCTTCCCATCTGGAAGATCACATAATACCCAAACTTCTTGAAGTTTGAATTGTAGCAGTTCTTCTTGCATAGCTTCAACCCAACTTTCTTTTGTCAATGCTTGAGCAATATTCTTGGGTTCCTCTTGAGAAATAAAACAAGTAAACAGACATGTTTGATGGTCCTTATGATTCACCCTGTTCTGTTTGTAGACAAAGCTAAGTAAAGCATTATGAGGTTTAGTAAAACTCTTAGCTTTGTGTCTTGTCATCACTCCAGAAGTAGAAGGACCAATGATTTGATCAGTAGGATGATTCTTATGAATTCTTAAGATTGGAGACTGTGGAACTCCATACGCATCATCCAAGTTAGTATAATCAGCACCTTCATTGGAATCTGAGAAAATACCTTCATCTGCAAACTCATCATCAGTTTCCTCTAATCCAGGCATGGTAGAATCATCCAAATCATCTAAAGTATTGTCAACTGGTGCAGCAGTACTTTGGTCGAAAGTACTGTCCAAAGTACTGTAAGAGTATTCTGTAGTATTAGTATTTTTCTTTGCTTCTTCATAAGCTCTTCTTTGTTCATCAGTGTAAGAATGTGCTAAAACATCTTGAAGAAGCATCTGATTAAGTTCTTCCTGAATAGATTGATCCTCAGTAGATAATGAGGATTTTGGTTCATCAGTACTTTTCTTTGGTGCATCAGTACTTTGCTTTGGAACTTCAGTACTTTGCTTTGTAGCATCAGGAACAGCATCAGGTCTAATATGAACTCCATGAACAACATACTGTGAGTCTTCTCCATCTTGTACAGGTTGATTTTCTTCTCTAACAGGTACATAGTTCCTAGAAGGAGTTAAAACTTCAAGATCAAACATCCAATCAGGACCTTTACCCTTCTGATTGTCTTGATCTTCTAAAAACTCAACATGAAGACAATCTTGAATCTTCTTAGTGACTCTGTTGTACACTCTAAATCCCTTACTGTTGGTACAATAACCCAATAAATATCCTTCTTCAGACTTGCCATCAAACTTTCCCAGATTATCAATTATGTTTAAAATAGTGAGAGGGCATCCAAAAGGCTTCATAAAACGAATGTTGGGTTTGTTGCGCATCAGCAACTCATAGGGTGTCTTCATATGTGGTTTGGTGACTGATACTCTGTTAAGAACATAGCAAGCATTACTTACAGCTTCAGCCCAGAATTGAATAGGTAATTGTGAATCTGCAAGCATAGTTCTGGTTGCTTCAATCAAAGTCCTATTCTTCCTCTCTTCAACACCATTCTGCTATGGTGTTCTTGCACTACTGAACTCCCTCTTGATTCCTTTGTTAGCACAAAATTCATCCATAAGCTTGTTCTTGAATTCAGTTCCATTATCACATCTAATACCTCTGACCTTGAGTCTCAATTGGTTTTCCAGTGCTATTATTAATGTCTGAATAGCATCAAAAGTATCATCTTTAAATCCCAAGAAAAATACCCAACTGAATCTATTTCAATCATCTATAACAACTAAGCAGTACTTTTTCTTGTTTAAACTTGCCATAGAAACAGGTCCAAACAAATCCATATGTAACAGCTCCAAAGGTTCTCTAATTGTCCTCTCCTCAAGCTTCTTGCATGAAGCTTTGTTTTGTTTACCCTTCTTACACGCCAAACAGGAGTGATCATTCTTGTAAGTCTTTGAAGGTAAACCTCTAACTAAATTGCCTTTGACCAGTTTGTTGATATTTTTGAAATTTACATGTCCCAATCGTCTATGCCACTGATGTGCTTCTTCAGTTGTTTCTTTTGCCACTAAACAGGTGGCTCTTCCATAAGAGTGAAGACTCTTCATGTCCAGACTATACACATCATTGGTTCTTGGTACTTTAAGAACTACCAAGTTATCATCAACAGGCTTGAATTCAGGAGAAAGGATGAGGCATTCTGTGTCAGTGAATAATACAGGATGCTTTTTATCACAGATTTGAGAGACTGATAATAAGTTGAACTTGAGCTCCTTCACATATCTAACGTTCTCAAAATCTATACGTCCTGCTTTGATAGTTCCTTTCCCAGTAATTCTTCCTCCATTGGGATCATTCCCAAATGCAACTCTTCCTCCACTAATAGATCTAAAATTAGAAAGAATATCCTTGTCTCCTGTCATACTTCCAGAACAACCACTATCTACAATCAAATGATCTTTAAGCTCCTCTTCTAGGTTGCCCTGCACAAAGATTTAGAGAGTTAGTTTCTTTTAGGAACCCAAGCCATTACTGACTTGTGTTCCCCTTATGGAGTTACAAACTCAAATTTTTTGAGTATGTAATTTCCACTGTTTTTCAAAACATGATCCAGGATTATCTTTTGATTTTTACCATGTGGATTTTCATAAATTTCTGGATTTTCAACAGAACTCTCTTTTGCAAATTCATTCTCTTTTACTTGGATTATAAAAACATCAGATTCACTTTTTGTTGAAAGTGATGTTTGTCCCTCAGCAGTACTTTCTATCTTAACCCATTCAGTTTTAACACTTGGTTCCTGTGATCTAGATCCCCTATGTGAATTGCAGTACCTTCTAAGTTGATAGTAATGAGATCTCCTAGGATTCCTATTCCAAGTGATATTCGGAGTACCTTGGTTTGACTGAACAGTACTTTGAGAAGGTACTGCTTGTGAAGGTACTGGTGGTTTAGAAAAAGGTCTTCTCTGGTGGGGGTACCTATGATTTGGTGAGAAATTGCTGTGATTAACCCTATTTGAATTATTCCAAACTGGTTTGTTCTCTCTAGGTTTCTGGTTGGCAGACCTATTCTTTGGAAATTTCCTAAAGTATTTTGAGTGATGTTCACAATCCTTGATTAAATGAGTAGGACTAAAACACACAAAACACAGTTTTTCACCCATACTTCCAAAGTGACTTCTTCTATGTCTATGACCAAAACTATTGTGCCTTCTAGGTGAATGATTAAATCTGTTTTGACCAAAATTGTCCCAAAAAGGTTTAGCAGAACTATTTTGAAAAGGTTTTCCTAAAGGTACTGCTTGTGGAGCAGTACTTTGAGTAGAAGGTACTGCTTGACTTTGAAAATTTGTTTCAACAGTTTCTTTTGGGGTTTCAGACCTAGATTAACCAATAAGCTTCTTCCTAAACTCTAGACTGTCTACACCAAAACGTGAAACATCAGGTCTTATGGGTTGATGACTACCAACTGGATGTGGAACAACATGATAACCTCTGTCTTTCTTATACTCAGGAGGTGATTCACTAATTGAACCCTCATTACTAGATGTGTCTACATAATTAATGAGTTCATCATCACTAGTGGTTACATCCTCAAAATCACCTTCATCCTTATCACTAGATGTGTTTTCTTCTATGTTATCAAAATCCATACCAAAACCTAATCCAGTTCTAATGTATGCTCTCCTCTGTTTTTGAACATAAGTAACATGTGACAGACCAGATTCTTTCCAGGCATCAAACTTTGCTAACAAATCATCTCTCTCCTTAGTGAGTTTCTCAATTTCAGCAATTTTACAGTTTAGTTTCCATTCACTGAGTTTTAACTGGTAATCCTGTTGTTCATATTTTTCAGCCCAAGCCATTTCATTATTTTAATGTGTTAATATTTTAGCTTCCATTGAATCTAAGGTTATTTGATAACCTGCAACCTCAGACCTAGCCTTAACATAATTATCTCTTTCAAACACATAATTATTTAGTAGTTTTTGATAGATATCATGACAACTTGAGCATACCTCAGAGATAGGGGTTGAACTTGGTGAAGTAGCTACCATTGCAAGTAGGACAGGATCATCTTCACACTCCAAGCTCCAGTCAAATCCTCCATACCCATCTCCAGATTCCAAAGCAGCATGATCAACTTCCTCATCAAAAACAGTGCTCCAGTCCAATTCTTCTACCAAATCTTCAACTGCTTCTTCCACTGCTACCATACAATAAGTCACTGGTTCATCATCAAACTCTTCACTCCAGTCAACTTCTGACAAATTTTCATGAGCAACCAAAGCCTTTGTTTCAGTAATGGGGATTTCTTTTAGCTCCAGCTTGAGTTTCTCAGTCATCCTGTTTGCTTGATACTTAGCAAACCTGCACTCCCTTGCAAAGTGTCCAGTCTTTTGACAATTGAAACATTCAATTTTGGATTTGTCAAAAGTGATTCCCTGTTTTGGTTTGAAGTCAATGCTCTTTCCTGTTTTCTTCATGTACTTCTTGATCCTTGCAGTGATCAAAGCAACTTGCCACCTGATATCAATCTCTTCTAAAGCATCCTCGTCAATCTGGGAGAGATCTTCTTCATAAAATACAGGTAAACTAGCTTGCTGAGCAAAGAAGGAGCACACAACTTCATCTGAGTGCATAGTAGTAGGTGTTAGGGTTTGCTGAGCATAGGTGGGAGCAGCATACGAGACAGAACTTTGAGTCACAGTACTTTGAGTTGGAGAAGCAGTACTTTTGGTGGAAGTACTGCCCCTATTTTCAAATGATAGAAAAGCAATACTGTGAGACTTAGAACTTGGTTGACCATTCATCTCATGCTCATATACTTTCAGATGATTATAGAGAACATCAAAGTCCATGACATCCAAACCTGGTTGTCCTCTAATCATTGTAGCTATCACATGCCATGTGGATGGCAAACTCCTTAGAAACTTCAGATTAACATCTTTAACTGAAAATTCTGCCTGGTATAACTCCAACATATTGAGGAGATTTTGAAACCTATCATATGCAGCATCAAGACTCTCTCTTTCACCTACAGTGAAAGCTTCAAACTGTTGCTTCAGCAGATTTCTGTGCATCTTCTTAGAAGCTTCATTCCCTCCAAATCTGGTCTTGAGAGCAGCCCAGAGCTGCTTAGCATCTTTAGCATCAGGGAACTTGAGAAGATGACCATCTGGAATGGCAGACAAGAGAATATTGAGTGCCTTCTCTTGATTCCTTAAGGTTGCTGCTGGTAAGACTGCCTTAGGTGCTTTTTGTTGTCCAGGAATGTCTACAGGTTCTGGAACTGCTTCATTACCATTGACAATTACATTCCATAGAGCATGGTCTGTAATGGCAATGTACTGCCTCATCTTCATACACCATAGATCGTATTCGCCCTTCTTGATGACAGGAATCCTCATTGAGGTGGTGGAAGGTGGTGGAACAGAATCAGTCGACATCTTTAGGTTTTAGGGTTTCTTCTTAGTCAGAGTTTCCACACAAGCTCTGATACCACTTGTTGGATCGATGTACTCTAACCAAACTAACTTAAATAGCTTGTTAAGGTTTAATAACCTCGGATAAATCCTAAGTTATTAACAAAGAAACACTGAGCAAACTCTATTAAGTATGCGGAATTTACTTAACAAAGCTAAGAAGAATAATTTTAACTTAAAACGATTTTATTAATAACTCTAACTCTGCTTATTATGCAGATCTTTAATAACTCTAATAATATCGAACTTCTCTCTAAAACTCTAATAAAATCACGTACATCTTATGCCAATCTAGGGGTCCTTTTATAGGCTCAAGGATACCCTAGTCGGTTTATAATTTGTATCCTTGTACGTCAAGTAATCTAATATAGAATATTCTAGAATTACAAGACTTTCTATAAACGAATAAAACAGTTCTTTGTTCTTGCAGTACTTTGACTTTCTCATTTAGCAATACTTTGTTTAATCTTCAGTACTTTAACTGTTCAGCACTTTCATATCCCAACACAAGAACTTCAAGAAAATGTTAAAATGCTTAAGCAAGAATTCAATGCTAAGGAATCAAAACTTTTGAATGATTTTTCCAATCTAAAAACTTTGAAAAACAAGCTTGAAAATAAGTTGTACGTACAAGGGAACACCATTCAGACTGCTCACATGATCACTAAGCATAGAGTTCTCAGCGATAAGCATAGTACCCCCATTATAAAGGAATCCAACCCTGAGTATGGTAAGAAAGCAAAAACTGCTCAAAATGTAATCTATGATGGCAATAAGATTCTTAAACGTAGACAGAAACCTAGTTGCATTGAGTGCACTGAGGAGGATAGAAAATTAGATGATGCATCTAGGGAGAAAATGGATAGGAAGCTTAACGATACTGCGTGTAAAGAGAATAACATAACGATCAAACCCCATGATTACACTAAGGAAAATTGGATATCCTTAAACAAGTTTAAGCCTCAGACCCTATTAACCCCTGAACAAGTGTTCTGGAAAAAGGATATGGATATGCAAAAAGCTGAAAATCTTGTTGTAAAGAATCCCCCTAGTAGGAAATTGCATCAAGCAACTGTGTATCCTCCTAATACACCAATGCATTTAGTTCCTTGATCCATTGCCACTAATAGCAAAACATTAATCAGCCTGTATGTTGTTTATCAGCTGTTTGTTGATTTTGAGAAAACATGTAAGAAGAGAATCACACCTACAGGGATAACTGAGGGGGAAAGGGGTTTTGAGCAAACTAAAGAATGTTATTTAACTGAGGTCATGCCTTTCTTCAAACAATTAAAAGGTCAATTTAAGAGTCTTCAAAAAGGGATAAATTCAGATATTAAAGAAATGGAAAAGGAATTTGATGCAATGATAGTTGAAGTCAATGATTATGAACAGGAACTCAAATATAATGAAGTTGAAAGGAAGAATTTGCACAACTTAAATGAGAATTTGATTTCGAGTTGTGTTGCTCAAGATGTGTTTTATACTGTTACTAAGCACTCTATTACTGCTTCTCGATTTCATGAATTATCTATTACATTGAAAGTTTCCCATGATCGTGTCATTGAGCTTGAAAACAAAAACTCATAACTAAATGAGAAAATTGATCAGGATGATCACGATAATTTGGTAAAACATCTTTCTAAACTAGAAGTTGAACATTTTGATTTACAACTAAAACATCAACATCTTAAAGAGAATGTCAAAACCGCAAATATCAAGACATCCTCAGATGTTCCAGAGTTTGATGCAGTTTTTTAGATAAACAAACGTGACGAACAGGAAGTTAAAAGCCTAAATCTCTCAATTAAAGGGTGAAAAGAACAATGTGACTGGCTCCCAAATGCCTCCTCCTTTAGATTCACAGTATTCTCAAACTTTTCATCTCCAAAACTTAGTTAATGCTTTACAAAAGGAAAATGAGAGTTTTCTAGAAGAAAATGAAAAAGTTAAACGACACTTTAAAGAGTTATATGATTCAATGAAAGTCACTCGTGACAAAAACAACGAAAAAATAACATCTTTACAAAAAGAAATTAAGAATCTGAGGAGTCAGGAAAAAGGGAAACTGCCACTTGTTTTTAATGAGAATGTTGCATCAAAGTCATCCTCAGACTGCAAATATACTGTGACTGTTAAATACATTCCTCCTCATCTTAGGAATGATGAACATGTGTTTCAAAACTATTGTGCTCACCTTAAGGATAGTCTAGAATGTCTCCGTGAGATTGTGGAAGAGAATTTTATAAATAAGCCTCTTGACAGTGAAATTAGGTTTCCATGCATTCAAGCCAAACGATCTCAAGAGCTGCTAGAATGTTTAATAGCAACATGTCCTAAATCCTTAGGTGCGAAAGGTAAAGCTATGATGCCTTTTTCTATGCCTAGTGCCAAGCATACAAACCATTCTACGCCCGCTATTAAGAAAGTGAACTCTAATGTGCCTTCAAGTAGTTCAGATCCCTTCACTTCTAGTTAAGGAATGCAAAAGGTAGCAAAACCAACTAATGTTCCAATTCCCTCTACAAGAGTAAGAAGTTACACCAAAGCAAGCGGGTCAAAGCCTCAAGGCAACACAAAGAATGATAGGACCTTGCATGCTAGGAATGCTCAGTGGAAGAGAGTAGAAGATGTTAGGAATTAGAAAATTCCATAGTGAAGAGTCGGTCACCCCAAGTATTATCTAGCATAAGTTAGCTCGTAGACTTGTCGTTATTTATGTTATTATGTAGTTAATTAGTTAGTCAGTAGCGTAAAATAGTTTAGTGCAACACCGTGGAGGAAGGACGGGTCTTTACCCACTGTATGCCTGATCCACAGGCCGATAGGAGGTCGTATTTCTTGTAACTATAAATACCCCTTCCATCCATGGAAGGGGTGGTGCTTTCAATCTAATATTCTACATTTTGTGAAGTAACTCTCTACCAAGAAAACACCCAACTCTCTAACTTTCTCTCTCTAATGGCAAACATGTATTTTGATCTCCCAAGACCACCCGAATCATCAAACACATAATATAACGATCCTACAATTGGTACCAGAGCCATGGTTATGGTGTTGTGTTGATTTTGTGTGGTTTTGATTCATGGTTTTAAAACTGTTTAGTACTTTTGTGGTCGAAAAAATTGTTTCTTTTCTATTACTCTTATTGATAACAGTTTTATACATGGTCTATAAGATTGTTTTATTGTCAAGTGTTGTCAAAGTCACGTTATGTCCAAGTCTGTTTTGGTTTTTGTCAAGTGTGCTTCAAGTCAATTTTTGTCCAAGACAGTGATGGTTCTCATGTTTTTGGCTGATACAAATTGTTATCTGTGATTGTTATGGTCATAAATAGTATATATTCTTGGTCAAAACATGTATTAAAGGATGACCTTTTGCTGTTTTTGTGGGTTGTTTCTGGTCAGCTTCATGAGGTCATAACTATAGCAGTTTTTATGATGTTTTTCTGGGTTTGAAAGTGGCCATATTCTTGCTAGCGAGTTGTCCCTATATGATGTCCTGATTCGATGTATATACCTAGCGACTTGTTACTTTCACCGGTGGCGACTTGTCTTTACAAGTCGTCTATATTCATTGTATAGAAGTAGCAGTTATGCTAGCGAGTTGTATTTACAGCTAGCGACTTGAATAAAATGGGGTAGCGACTTGAAGTAACGACTTGGTTAAAAGATGGCCTGGCGACTTGTTATTTAACAAGTCGTAGCGACTTGCTTAGCAAGTTGGCTTAGCGAGTTGCTTAGCGACTTGCTTAGCACTTGGCTTAGCACTTGACTCAACACTTTGAACAAGACAGAAATGAAGAATGAGATGACTTGACCTCATGACCACAAGACAATCATACCAAAACAGTTTCATGAACCTCAGTTTCACCATCATCTGTCCATAAGAAACGTTTAACAGATCTGTAACAAATTTCACCTCCAACAACATACTATCCTAACTCTTTCTCTTAAAATCAAATCGAAATAACCAGAAAAGTATAACAAAGATCTCAGTTGTTCATTCGTGGTTCTCATAATGAAAACATCAAGACAATCACAAGTATTACACATGAAGTAGAATGATTACATCATTGATCTATTCTTGGAAATATACGAATGTTATCAAGAAGAAACAAAGCCATATGCTTCATCTCTCTTTTCATTCGAATCTTTGATAAAAGAAAAGATAAAAATATTTTCAAAATATATGAGATCTCAGCTTTGTTCATCTTTGTGAATGGTTCTAACAACACATAGATCTCGAAAGATCTACTCACATTAGAACGTGTGCCTCATAGTTCAGATTTTGTCATATACGAATTGAAAAGAAATGATCTTAACAAGTTTGTTAATTCACTTCTATGATTCGTTTTATGTGCAAAACAATATGACAACTATATCATTTCATTCATCTCATTTACCTTGGCTCGCTAAGACTCACTTACTCGAAACCCTCATAATCATCCCTGTGGCGAATCTTTGTTATTCGAATCCGAAACCAAAGCCATCCCTGTGGCATCCTCTATCTTAGGATTAATGGTTTGAATCATCTTCATGATCACTGTGATGAGAAGAATGAGTGAGTGGTGTGCTCAAGTTTTTTCTTGGTCATTGATATGTGTTAATCCGTTTAAGGTATGGGGGTGGATGTATATTGGTGAGGGTTAATAGTGGAGGCGGATGTATTAAAAGTATTTAGGGTTGAGAGCAGATTTGGGATGCATGATATGTGACTGATTATTGTGTGTGACATATTTGGGATTAGGGTTAAATGTGGCTGTGTGTGAGGCGTTTTAACCCCAAATAATTAGGGCAACCGGTTGTGAGGCTAGTGGATTGAATTAATGGGCCTTGGGGTATTGCTTATGTGTGGACTTTTATCATTCGAGGACTTGGGTACTAATGGGTTTTTAGTTTTTTTTGGTCCGTATATGAGCAATTCGTGACATGAGCTTCAGTTTCTGGATTTGGGCATTGGATTTACAAGTTTTGTTACATATGATAAAATTGATATTGTTGGTATATGAGATATTTGGATTGGCTTGGAATTTATTATTATCATGGGCTTCCGGGTGCATTTTGGTGATAATGCGAGGATTTATGAGATCTGAATTCGATGAGAATTGTGATTATGAGATTGATGATGAGATATGGTATGATGATGAGATTCGTTGAGTTGTGAGGATTGGTACATCGGTTTATACATTTTCACGAAGAATATTTTGTCACGGCTTGAATTGATAATTGAACAAAGTCGACTACGGGGTTGTTTGGACGGTATTTCTTATTTGGATTTGAAGTGAGGTTTTTCGGACGCGTTTACTTATTTCATCTTCTTTCTTTCTACCATTCTGCGAAGATGACTTGTTTAGGCATTTATAGAGTGTGATAAAGACTTGGCTATTTAGGTACGGTTGTGATTCTTTCTCAGTTTACCCACAACGTAACTATCACTTCGGTGTCTCACACAGTTGAGGATATGTCAAGAGGTTTTGTACATTGGGTACACCGTTTCTTCTTCACAAGGATTAGTGCAAGCTTAAGTAACAAATCCGGGGAATTCTACTTCATGATCAAGTTTGGTATATCGGGTTTACTTCTTCATGTGGTCACTACAATAGCTGACAGAATGCGTGAATAATGTGTTTATCAAAGTGTTGTTTGGATGATTGATGATTTTGCTGATGTTGGATTATGAACAGTTGATGAACCGCTGCATGTTCTCCTAAAACATATATTCACCGAAACCAAAGTTGTCATAACACACTCAAGCTGACATTGTTTACGGTTTTGTCTTGATTTTGTAAAATCCCGCGAAAGAACCTATTTCTTGGTTTAAATCATAGACTTGTAAAATCCCGCGACAATAGAAAACATCCTGGTAATAGTAAAGTGCATTTCCGGATCTATCTTACGGTTTATTCTTGGTTTTGTAAAATCCCGCGAAAGAATCTATTTCTCGGTTTAAACCATGGAATTGTAAAATCCCGTAATGATAGAACCATCCTGGAGAAAGGAAAGTGTAATTCTGGATCTCATCTGATGCTGGTGCTACGGTTTCTGCTTCAAAGAAGGGATAAAAGGGTGTACTTCATGAATTGGATGTGTGTTTGGATATTCGTCATGGCGGTTTGGTTACTTCAAAGTTTTATGGGGTTATGCTCATTAAACCATGGTCGGGATGAAACCATTATCAGATTTCAATTAAAACGTCAAAAGAGGCTAGATTTGAGCTTTTAATCTGAAGATGTGACAACGGGGTTAATTCACTATTATTTATTTGAGGTTGAAGTGAAATAACACGAGCAAGTGTACTTAGTATCTGAAGGTATCGGGGATGGATGGATGAAGATTCTTCATGATCCTTGTTCGAGCTTATTATCAAAAACGAAGACTTGGAAATCTAGTTATTGTTGGGTGACTTTTACCTCTTCTTTTACCACTTGGGGGAATTGGGCTCTTATCACCTCAAAATAACTATCACTTAAAGGAGTTACGTTGTAGTGCTCAGTGTCACATTCAATTGTGAATTTTCAAGAGGTAATGTACGTCTATTACTTGATGGTTGGTTGGTTGAAGAGTATAGAGTACTTAGAGATTCAAAGGGGCATGAATTCTCGACACCGCTCTTTGTTATATATGTGCAAGTTTAAGTCACGAGTTCGGGTTAGTTTACTTCAGGGTCAAATTCATCATATTGGGTTTTCACCATCAGTTGTCACTACAAAGAGCCTACTGAATGATAATGGGGTAATTACATGTTTTGCTAAGAGAGCTGATAAGAGAGAGATAATGACGTATGAACACATCAGTTCATGCCTCGTACTCTAAAGAAAAGAAATGTGTACGTTTCAGTGCGCATTATCTTCCGAAGAAGAGAAATCTTCTTATGACGTCTGTTCACATCAGTTCAGGCCTCGTACTCTAAAGAAAAGAAATGTGTATGTTTCAGTGCGCATTATCTTCGAAAGAAGAGAAATCTTCTTATGACGTTTGAACACAACAGTTCAAGCCTTGTACATCAAAGAAAAGAAAAGTGTACGCTTCAGTGCGCTTTATCTTCTGAAGAAGAGAAATCTTCTCATTTATGA
The DNA here is from genome assembly GCA_019973895.1 of Chrysanthemum seticuspe. Taxonomy (NCBI): domain Eukaryota; kingdom Viridiplantae; phylum Streptophyta; class Magnoliopsida; order Asterales; family Asteraceae; genus Chrysanthemum; species Chrysanthemum seticuspe. The sequence continues at coordinate 225,861,852 of BPTQ01000005.1, forward strand.
CCATTCTCATCAACATGCTTCATACTTTTTCCATGCGCTTCAGTCATCAAGTGAACCGGGCTACCACTGATTGTTTTCTCATTCCACTTGCTCGATTATAATGAAGATGGCGACATCATGTGCTCATTTTGCGGGAGAGAAGTGTGAATAGAACATTCGGATGATTTTCACTTATTTAGTCAAGAATGGCATCTCCGTATGCAATTCTTGAGGGGGAGAAGAAGTGTGAAAATTTTGCATTGCTGATTGATATTTGAGAATTTAAATGGTCATACGGCTCTAAACTCATGTAAGAACCGAGCTTCTTATTATCGGGTCATCTTTACATGGAGTTTCTTCTAAGAGCCATTGGTTGACATCTTCACTCGGATTGATGAGATTATCGACAAAGTGCTTCCGGTTAATGCTTCACGTACACATCAACATGATGATTCCGAACAATCTCTCTGTTCTTGTTTGATGTGATTGGTAGTTTGGTGTTACCATCTTATGTGTTCGTTGCGGCCTGATTGCTAATTTCCTTGATGAACATCTTTATGTTCTTGTTTGATTGGGAGAGATCTTAGTTAAGGGGACTTGCAAGATGTAAGTTAATTGGGATGCTTTTTGGTGATGTTTTTAATTTTTGGTGAGTTGAAGATGTTAACTATCTATTCCCCAACTGGACAATCTTGAAGAAGGTCGAGTCTACAGTCTGTTCTACATTTTCTGCTACATGTTAGAAGACTAGAAGACGAGTTGCATTTAACAATCTAAAGACTTCTTCTTTATCTGGGCATTTATCAAACAGATTGTCGGTTTAGGGGGGAGCACTAATTGGGAGAAAGTTATAAGTCTGATTCAATTCCCAAGTAGACTTGCTCATATTCTTTAGCAGTGACTCCTCGAGACGTTGATATTGACTATTGTTGGACATTTGACACAAGTTGATTACTTCGGAGTTAATCATTTATCACTTATTTGAGATTGAAGTTGACTTTCACAAAGGCGTGTTCTTATTTGATAACTTGCTCGGGCTTAAGAATTTGAGTTGAAGACTTGGTTTATCTAGTTACAGCAGTCGAGGTGGATGGTTGAAGACCTGGTTAACCATCACTATTAGGAGTTACTTTGTTTTACTCAGTGTCACACGCATATGACGGTGTGGATAATCGCAAGAGGTGTTAATGTCTCATACTTTGCTTGAGTAGTGAGTACTTAGAGATTTGCTTGAAGCATAAATTCTCGACACCGTTCTTCCATCATTAGGTGCAAGCTTAAGATACAAATGTGAGGAAGTTGACTTCAGTTTCAAGTATGGTATAGCGGGTTTTCTTCTTCAGTGGTCACTTCAAATTGTCTACAGAAGGGTTGATATCAATAGTCAGAGAGAGTCTTCAGCAAGTTGATTCTCACAAAGAATTCAAGTGATCTTCTCAACAAATTTCTAGTATACGGGCTTTCAATGAGTTGCTGATTCTGAAGCATCAAAACCAGCAAGGGGAAAGGAGACACGCATCTAAACGCGAGTAATCTTGATGAGCTTAATTCTTCTAAGTGATTGAAGATATCCCGGGAAGACAAATGTTATTACCGCAGAGAAACTCAAGGTTTGACTCATGGCGAGTAAACTTGATGAACTTAACTCTTCTAAGTGATTGAAGATATTCCGGGAAAACAAATGTCATGACCGCAGAGAAACTCAAGGTTTTACTCATCAAGGCGTTTAGTGTTCTTATTCCAACTATGTGGGGGAAGAGATGTTAGAGAAAATTTCTGAAGATAAAAGAGGTACACAAGTACGACATATTCAAGGGAGATAAATGTGTAACATGAGGGAGGTGTTATCAGTTATTCTCTCGTTGGGAATGTGTGTACTTCGGATTCTTGGGCTTCATACACATTCATCAGGGACGAAAGATGTAAACATAGGGGAGGTGTTCTTCATTACCCTCATGGTGTGTATTCGGGAGAATTGTGATTATGAGATTGATGATGAGATATGGTATGATGATGAGATTCGTTGAGTTGTGAGGATTGGTACATCGGTTTATACATTTTCACGAAGAATATTTTGTCACGGCTTGAATTGATAATTGAACAAAGTCGACTACGGGGTTGTTTGGACGGTATTTCTTATTTGGATTTGAAGTGAGGTTTTTCGGACGCGTTTACTTATTTCATCTTCTTTCTTTCTACCATTCTGCGAAGATGACTTGTTTAGGCATTTATAGAGTGTGATAAAGACTTGGCTATTTAGGTACGGTTGTGATTCTTTCTCAGTTTACCCACAACGTAACTATCACTTCGGTGTCTCACACAGTTGAGGATATGTCAAGAGGTTTTGTACATTAGGTACACCGTTTCTTCTTCACAAGGATTAGTGCAAGCTTAAGTAACAAATCCGGGGAATTCTACTTCATGATCAAGTTTGGTATATCGGGTTTACTTCTTCATGTGGTCACTACAATAGCTGACAGAATGCGTGAATAATGTGTTTATCAAAGTGTTGTTTGGATGATTGATGATTTTGCTGATGTTGGATTATGAACAGTTGATGAACCGCTGCATGTTCTCCTAAAACATATATTCACCGAAACCAAAGTTGTCATAACACACTCAAGCTGACATTGTTTACGGTTTTGTCTTGATTTTGTAAAATCCCGCGAAAGAACCTATTTCTTGGTTTAAATCATAGACTTGTAAAATCCCGCGACAATAGAAAACATCCTGGTAATAGTAAAGTGCATTTCCGGATCTATCTTACGGTTTATTCTTGGTTTTGTAAAATCCCGCGAAAGAATCTATTTCTCGGTTTAAACCATGGAATTGTAAAATCCCGTAATGATAGAACCATCCTGGAGAAAGGAAAGTGTAATTCTGGATCTCATCTGATGCTGGTGCTACGGTTTCTGCTTCAAAGAAGGGATAAAAGGGTGTACTTCATGAATTGGATGTGTGTTTGGATATTCGTCATGGCGGTTTGGTTACTTCAAAGTTTTATGGGGTTATGCTCATTAAACCATGGTCGGGATGAAACCATTATCAGATTTCAATTAAAACGTCAAAAGAGGCTAGATTTGAGCTTTTAATCAGAAGATGTGACAACGGGGTTAATTCACTATTATTTATTTGAGGTTGAAGTGAAATAACACGAGCAAGTGTACTTAGTATCTGAAGGTATCGGGGATGGATGGATGAAGATTCTTCATGATCCTTGTTCGAGCTTATTATCAAAAACGAAGACTTGGAAATCTAGTTATTGTTGGGTGACTTTTACCTCTTCTTTTACCACTTGGTGAATTTGAACGTGTATATATTGTTTCTCGCCACAGCTCTTAAGTACGGGGAAACTTAGAGATTCATGAGATATGAGAAGTTGGTTGGTTGGTAGTTCATTATCTGCATGTAATGGAGAACTTTTAAGTGTTAACTTACACTGTGACTCGTGATGTTGCATTGAGGAAATTCACTATCAATAAAACTCCACTATTCTCGGGTTAAGGGGGTTCACCATTTTCTTCTCCATTTTCAGTGGGTTGTTATTGATCTAAAGGTTCAGAAGCAAAAACTATTATTCGAGCTTGTTCCTAGTACTTCTTAGAAGTAGGTAGGTAGGGGCTATGGAAGTCTATGATTCATGTGAACGAGCACAATAAAGTGAAGTTGGAGTTTATTTATTATCACTTAATTGGGGCAACAGTGTAGAA
>BPTQ01000005.1:225865550-225881804 GCA_019973895.1 Chrysanthemum seticuspe
AAATTCTCGACACCGTTCTTCCATCATTAGGTGCAAGCTTAAGATACAAATGTGAGGAAGTTGACTTCAGTTTCAAGTATGGTATAGCGGGTTTTCTTCTTCAGTGGTCACTTCAAATTGTCTACAGAAGGGTTGATATCAATAGTCAGAGAGAGTCTTCAGCAAGTTGATTCTCACAAAGAATTCAAGTGATCTTCTCAACAAATTTCTAGTATACGGGCTTTCAATGAGTTGCTGATTCTGAAGCATCAAAACCAGCAAGGGGAAAGGAGACACGCATCTAAACGCGAGTAATCTTGATGAGCTTAATTCTTCTAAGTGATTGAAGATATCCCGGGAAGACAAATGTTATTACCGCAGAGAAACTCAAGGTTTGACTCATGGCGAGTAAACTTGATGAACTTAACTCTTCTAAGTGATTGAAGATATTCCGGGAAAACAAATGTCATGACCGCAGAGAAACTCAAGGTTTTACTCATCAAGGCGTTTAGTGTTCTTATTCCAACTATGTGGGGGAAGAGATGTTAGAGAAAGTTTCTGAAGATAAAAGAGGTACACAAGTACGACATATTCAGGGGAGATAAATGTGTAACATGAGGGAGGTGTTATCAGTTATTCTCTCGTTGGGAATGTGTATACTTCGGATTCTTGGGCTTCATACACATTCATCAGGGACGAAAGATGTAAACATAGGGGAGGTGTTCTTCATTACCCTCATGGTGTGTATTCGGGAGAGTTCTTTGATATTGGTGTACTCCGGGTTCTTGAGCTTCATACACGTTCATCAGGGAGGAAAATGTGAACATGGGAAGGTGTTCTTCATTCCCCTCATGAAGTGTATTCGGGAGAGTTCTTGAGCATTATACTAAGAGACTGACTACATCAACTCAACTACTTGGGGGAAGTGTTCTCTTGACACCTTTTCGAATGGATTGCGTCAGAATTCAGTGGTTATGAAATTTGAGAAGATTATTTATGAGTGGGATGATACGTTGCTATTCTTCTTGATGATATAACCCCGAATGGAGATCCTTGATTATCGTTCTTAAATGGAGCAGCGGATTTTATGACAGTGGTGTGCTTATCTGTGCACCTCGCTAAGGCAAGCTTGAAATAGAGCTTCGAATCTGCTCATCTTATGGATTTTCGGTTTGGGGGGAAGCTGCCAAAGTCTCTCTTTCAGATGGTTCAATTTCTTTCTTCAATGCAAGAGCCTTGGAAGCTTTGGTGGTGGAAGTTTAAGAGATGATGACTTCTATCTTCTACGACGGGGCTGTTCGATATCCTTATCTCGGTACTCGTATCATCATCTTTCTTAAACTATATCATCTACTCTATCTTTGTATATATTTATCTGAAAAACAAAATACAAAAATATAAAACCAACAAAAAGAAAATAGAAAAATATAAAACCTTCAAAAATCCATAAAAATCAGAAAATTTCAAAAATACCAAAAATATGTTTTCAAAGACATGTCTTCTGGTATCGATAACATCTACGGTCTTAGAAATGTCATTCAATAATGGCACGGGACCATAGATGAAGTTCGAGCAGGAGGTGTAAATATTCTTTTTCAAAACATGTCAAAAATTATGGCTTACAGTTATTTCAGACTGTAACCCGTACTTAAACCATGGCTTGCTATTTTTTCTGATAGCAACCCGCTCTTTAAAGAAAGGAAAGTGCTGCGCTAAATCATTTTTCAAATATTTCGTGCACTTTTCCTAAAAACAAATGAGGAAAGTATGTCGAAGGACTGCTGTTCCTACTCAAATATTTTTCCGTCTATAAATTCTTCAGAAAAATATTTGTTGTTTTCTAAAATGGTGGTAAATGAGTTGCTTGTAAATCTATCAGATTCAGAGTTTTTGTGAAAATTGAAAACTCAATCAATGACTTCAGCGCTTTTAATCTTTTCAGAAAATAAGTCATTGATTGAGGGGGAGAATGTTTTCAAATTTATATCATCTAACGGACTTTCTTAATTATCCTACGTGCTTATCTGAAAAAATATAATTGCCTATGTTGAAGGACTAGGTTTCTAGGATATGATTGTTAGGTTTAGATGATTAGAGTTTGAGAAACACATTATTCCCATACCTTACATGATCTGATTGATATGTTGGATTGACTTTTATTAGTCGATTGCTGTTTGGGTGTTGTCGACCACCATATATTTGTATGTGTGTTCACTAACATATGCAGGTATATTGGTATATAAGAATGTTCCCGATCCGGATCCTACAAATGAACATGATTGGATGCCGCAAGGAAAGGGTAACGATATCTTGGGTTGACAAACGAAGAAACGGAGCTTAATTGGACTTCAATGGAGAGTTGGCATAAATGCAACGTAAGAGGTCTCACTGCATCAGCAGATGGTTTTCTTCTAAGTGATTGAAGAAACGGAGCTTAATTTGACTTCAGTTGGCATTCAAAATGCAACGTAAGAAGAAGTCTCACTGCATCGGCAGACGGTTTTCTTCCAAGCCCTACAGCAACAACGGAAGCTTCTCAACCACCTATGTATCTTTGTGCAGGACAAGTAGTGAATGATACCATTTTTCTAAAACTTTGAATAATATTGTTTTTGAAAATGGAAAAATAGTGTTTTGAAAATAAATTGGACTAAATTTTGAAAATCACCGGACTTCATTTTATCAAAACATAAGTCACTCAATCATTGACTTATGTCATGGATTGAGGGGGAGTTTGATTTAAAATAAAATATTTTCAAACAATATTTCATCAGAAGTCCGCTTGTATGAAATTATGTGGTGATCTAAAGATTTAATGTTATGTCATGGTATGATTTTCTTTAAAACTCAAAGATCTGTCAAAATGAAATTTTTTCTGTTCTTGTTTGATTGTGAAATTGTTTTATTTTACTTAAAGGTCTCTTAAAACAAATCATACCTGACACTAACAATCTTTAATGTTTAAATCTGTTCCTATCTGTCATCTTTCAGAATTAAATCTTGCCACGTCTTTCCCCTAAAATTTTCTAAATAATTTAAATCTTTTGGGATTACAAATCTCAAATGGTTTGAAATTTTTGATCGCGGGAGAGATCGTGATTTAAATCTCAAATCTGTTTTAATGGAATTGGTTTTAGTCCTTCAAAGGGACTCCTGCCTCCATGTGCCAAACGATTTCAAATACACAATGCACATGTTGAGGAGGAGGATTTATCCAAAAACCAGATGAGTATTTAAACAAGGCCACATTTTCTCCCATGTTTTCTAAACCTAATTAAATCACTTGGGATCCAAAATCTCAAAGGATTTGATATTTTTGATTGGGGGAGAATTTGTGATTTAATAATGAAATTTGATAAAAGTTGATCGTTTTGATTCAGTTGTGCAGGCTGCTCTCTCATATGTGCTAAACGCTTTCGAATCTCGAAGCACATATTGAGGGGGAGCAAAACCATCGAGGTACAAAAGTTTTTTAAAAGAGATTATAAAGTACCTTGATTGTGTTTTCAAATGGTTTTCTTAATGGCTTTTGTGATTGTGGATGTGCTTCAAAAGAACTCTTGCCTCTATGTGATAAAATGTTTTAAAAATATCCTATGCACATATTGAGGGGGAGAATTTTACCAAGAAAATCAAATGGCTTTTTCGTATGAAAATTGTGATCAAATAAAATATTTCAAAGTCCTCTTGCCTCCATGTGCCAAACAATTTCTAAATCACACGCACATGTTGAGGGGGAGGTTTTCTAAATGATCAAAACTATTAAGGTACAAAATTCTTTGATCTCGTATCACAAGTACCTTGATTGTATTTCCAAATGATTTTTCAATTGGTTTCATGAAGGAAAGAACAATACCAAAAGACCAACCAATTTACTTTATGCATGGTGTTATAAGGATGGTTAGGTTAGGTATTCGTTTCCATGATCCGCCAGAACTGGACGGATCTACCCAGGGACAATCTACTAGATAGTGTAGAGTCCTTAGGTATGATGAAAAAAAGGAGAAAAATGAGAAATGGGAAGAGTGCGGACTGAGACAGAGCTAGTACTGGAATAAACCCAACAAGGTTCTAGTTATGAAGTCTCAGTAAGCACTGAAGGGGTTGAAGAATGAAAAAGAAATGAATGTGAAAAAGGGTGAAAAGAAATAGCCCTTCATCAATTCAACCTTAGGGCAGAAACCGGGTTCAATACATATGCTACTGGTTGTTACTAAGGTAACACTGGTATTGAAGACAAGACGTCATGGACCCAGTGACGCACTGCACTAAACTTCCCAAGCCACTCAAGTTCCTCTTAAAAGGGCTTGTTTCATTCTCACGGGGAACCGACATAATCTATCGACTTTCTCTTAGAGATGGTTGATATTGAAGTAGGAGACCCTCTCCCTAGTCTCCGGCACAGGAACCAAATGTGCACTATTGAGTCTAGAGCCAAGAGATCATCCACAATATCTCGTTAGGACACTAAATTCTTGAAGACTTGCTTTTTCACACAATGTGGAAAGTAAGAATATATTAAGAGTCCTACGCATTATCCTTGTGGTATTGCCAGAACATCCGAGTGGTATGAAAATATTCACGATGAAGATGGAAATCCTTCTAGAGCTAACATCAAACAAGCTCTTGGTGGGTGACATGTAAGATCTTGCAAAAGATCAAGCTTGTGACAACTGGATAGAAACGATGGGGAGATTCAATCTTGAATCAACCTTGGTCCAGGAATGGAATTGACGAATACTTTTGGAAAAACCGTTTGATGTGCAAACCTTCTTTTCTCTAGCACGTCGAATGTGTACTTATTTTTTCAAATTCAAAAAGTATCTCTGATTGAAAAATACTTTTAGAAAAACCGTTTGATGTGCGAATCTCTTTTTTTCGCTAGCACGTCGAATGTGTACTCATTCTCTAATACAAAAAGTATTTTGTTTGAAAATTGATCTTTCTCATAAAACCTTCGTCGTATTGCAAAACTCTTTCTTTCAAGCAATACTCGATTGTTTTTCAAATCATTTTTCATCAATCAGTGAATCTCAATTTGCTGGTTCACTCACTCCGTGTTGTCTTCTTTGAGACGTTCCGGTTTGAGAACAGCTAGAACAGCTGCGAAACCCTGTCAAGGAGATTCTTAGGAATCCTACCTGATCATAGGCAGTACTTGCACTGATCAACGGGGAACCGTGGGCCGTGTACCTCAATTCAACGAAAGTGATCAAAGACACTTTCGTGCGCTTTATTACTAACTGTCGTATGCAGGTACACCCCGACGATTGCAGCTGATCAGAATTGAGGAGTCAATCCAAAGCCGCATGTTCACAGCAACCACACTTAATTGAAGAAATCATGACTGGTGCATATCTACATAACCTGGTTCTGATATTTTTTATACTATGATTCTGCTACGTTGCTGCAAATATCATGAACCAGTAAGGCTTCTGCTACTCTAATGGAAAGATGTCATGATTCAAAAGTGTGAGCATGTCGGTCCGAAAGTCACAACTTCACATGATGGGAACACAATAAAGGGTGATCCAGAGATTTACTGTGGCTGATGATCTCAAAGAAAGCTCAAAGATCATCAAAGATGTGGATCAGTTAAAGGCCTCCACTAAATGTACAAATCAGTGCGGACTTTGAAGAATCACTGCTATTGCATAAAGATTGTTGAAATGAAGAATTGAAGTCTACGAGTTCAAGAACAAATACAAGAATAGAATGCTAGGATTCGAAATGTAAAACATGGGGTGACCTCCCTTAGGGGGAGATTGTTAGGAATTAGAAAATTCCATAGTGAAGAGTCGGTCACCCCAAGTATTATCTAGCATAAGTTAGCTCGTAGACTTGTCGTTATTTACGTTATTATGTAGTTAATTAGTTAGTCAGTAGCATAAAATAGTTTAGTGCAACACCGTGGAGGAAGGACGGGTCTTTACCCACTGTATGCCTGATCCACAGGCCGATAGGAGGTCGTATTTCTTGTAACTATAAATACCCCTTCCATCCATGGAAGGGGTGGTGCTTTCAATCTAATATTCTACATTTTGTGAAGTAACTCTCTACCAAGAAAACACCCAACTCTCTAACTTTCTCTCTCTAATGGCAAACATGTATTTTGATCTCCCAAGACCACCCGAATCATCAAACACATAATATAACGATCCTACAGAAGATCACCTTAGGGAGAATTTGAATAAGACAAATCGTGTTGATTCTAGTGTTAGCTCTAAGCGTACTGTAATTAATGTGAATTCTGCTACTTTTGGCAAAACATGTAATGATGATTGCGTGGTTTTTATTACTAATCTTGAATGTGGTGTGAATGATTTGTCTAATGCTGTCAAATGCTTAGTTAAAACTGTTAATGTTAAACATCAAACTAAGAAGGCTAAAAGGCAAAGGCGAAAGAAAGTTAGAAAACAGTGGAAACCCACAGGAAGAAAACTTAGTAATATAGGTTATCAATGGATACCTACTGGCCATAAGATTAATGAGCTGTGCCCTAAATTTTCTAAGTCAATGCCCACTAGAAAATGGATGCCTACTGGTAGAACTATTCCCTTAAGAAGTGAACACACTTTGAATAGGTCAAATACGGACACTAGCACTGCATTTCTTTCTGATGATTCAATTGCTTCTAATTCTGATGTGGGTGTTCCAATCACTGTTACTAACCAAATGGAACCCATTCTTGCATGGGGATCCCAATTATCCAGTTATCCATTCTTGTTTGTGTTCAACTGCAGATCGTTCTGTGGTACCTGGACTCAGGCTGTTCCAAGCATATGACTGGAGACCGGTCACGGCTCATGAACTTCGTGAGTAAATTCATCGGAACTGTGAGATTCGGAAACGATCATTTTGGTGCTACTATGGGTTATGGAGATTACGTTGTTGGAGACAGTGTGATTTCCAGGGTATATTATGTTGAAGGTCTTGGACATAATCTATTTTCTGTCGAACAATTTTGTGACTCAGATTTAGAAGTGGCCTTCAAGAAACATACTTGCTTTGTTAGAGAACTTGATGGTGTGGAACTTCTCAGAGGAACTCGTGGTTCAAACCTGTACACCATCTCTATCGAAGATATGATGAAATCTTCACCCATCTGCTTGCTGTCAAAGGCTTCCAAAACTAAGTCATGGCTATGGCACCGTCGTCTTAATCACTTGAACTTTGGTACCATAAACAATTTTTCCAGAAAGGACTTAGTTGTAGGTTTACCTAGACTAAAGTATTAGAAGGATCATCTTTGTTCAGCATGCCAATTGGGAAAAAGCAAGAAGTATGCCCACAAACCCAAACCTACAAACTCAGTTACAGAAGTTCTTCATACAATTCACATGGATTTATGTGGACCCATTAGAGTGCAGAATATCTTTGGGAAGAAATTTGTGTTAGTTGTGGTTGATGATTACTCTCGATTCACCTTGGTTAAGTTCTTATGGACAAAGGATGAAACTCCAGATACCATCATAAAACTTATCAATCAGCTGCAGGTTCGACTTAACAAAACTATCAGAATCATCCGAACAGACAATGGAACTGAGTTTATTAATAAACAACTTAGTGAGTTTTATGAAAGTGTTGGAATCAGTCATCAAAGAAGTATTCCACGAACTCCTCAACAGAACAGTGTAGTTGAAAGACGAAATCGAACTCTTGTGGAAGTCGCAAGAACAATGCTGATTTACTCAAAGGTTCCAATGTTTCTCTGGGCTGAAGCCATTGCCACTGCATGCTACACTCAAAATAGATCCCTAATTCACACTACTTATGGAAAAAATCCATATGAACTTGTCCACAACAGAAAACCTAATCTCTCATTCCTTCATGTGTTTGGTGCATTGTGTTATCCAACTAATGAGGGCCAAGACTTAGGCAAACTTAAAGCTAAAGCGGACATTGGTGTTTTTGTAGGATATGCACGAAACAGAAAAGGATACCGAATCTACAACAAAAGAACCAAAAATATCATGGAAACAATTCACGTTACGTTTGATGAGCTGGCCGGTCCAATGGCTCCAGGACAACCCAGTTCTGGACCCGCATCATCAAGTAGTCCCATTAGTTCTACTCTTGTTTACGACACCTCACCAGCAACTCCTTATGTACCTCCTTCAGAAGATGATTTGAAGAAATTATTTGATCCAATTTTTTATGAACACTATGAGCCATGTGCTAATGATATGTTAGTTCCATCAACAGAGGCTGCCTCTATCCCTGTCAATGAAGTTAACCCTTCAGTATCAATGTCATTAAGTTAAGAAGCACCTGCTGCTGATCACTCTGTCTCATCAACAAATCATCAATCATCGAGTGTACGCAATGGAAATGTTGTTGCTGTTACAGATGATGAAAACCCTTTTGCTCCTCCAGAAGATGAACATTTTGAAAACATATTTGCTCCTGAATCATCATCAGAACCATCGTCATCAGGAGATATAGACTCTGCTACTTCAGTTCCTCAACAACAACCACATGAACATCTTAGAAAATGGACACATGATCATCCATTGGACAACATCATTGGAAACCTATCTGGTCCAGTATCCACACGGAAACAACTTGCAACCGATGCCTTATGGTGCTTCTTCAACTCCGTACTCTCAAAGATCGAACCAAAAGACGTGAAAACTGCCATGAATGAAGACAACTGGTTCAATGCCATGCAAGAAGAAATTCATGAGTTTGATCGACTAGATGTATGGGAATTAGTACCTGCTCCTGATTGTGTCATGATCATTGCTCTCAAGTAGATCTTTAAAGTAAAGCTTGATGAGCATGGTGATGTTTTGAAGAACAAGGCTCGATTGGTTGCAAAAGGATACCGTCAAGAGGAGGGTATTGAATTTGAAGAATCATTTGCTCTTGTTGCTCGTATCGAGGCAATCAGAATCTTTTTGGCTAATGCTACAAGTAAGAACATGGTAGTCTATCAGATGGATGTAAAGACGGCGTTTCTTAACGGAGATCTTAAAGAAGTCGTATACGTCAGCCAACCGGAAGGTTTTGTGAATCCAGAGCATCCTACTCATGTCCATCACTTGAAGAAGGCTCTTTACAGCTTGAAGCAAGCTCCAAGGGCTTGGTATGATACGCTATCAAACTTTCTTCTATCTACTGGATTCAGCAAAGGAGCAGTTGATCCGACATTGTTCACCAGAAAGTCAGGCAAACATTTAATTCACGTTCAAATCTATGTTGATGATATTATCTTTGCCTCGACTGACCCCAATGAATGTGACCATTTTTCTAAGGAGATGGGCTCCAAATTTCAAATGTTAATGATGGGACAAATGTCATTTTTCTTGGGATTACAAATTTCACAAAGTCCCGGAGGCATTTTCATTAATCAATCTAAATATGCAAATGAAATTTTAAAGAAATTTGGATTTAACACTTGTGACACCGTTGACACTCCCATGGTGGAACGTACCAAACTGGATGAGGATCACTAAGGGATCATGGTAGATAAACGAAATATCGAAGTATGATTGGATCCCTGATGTACGTCACTGCCAGTAGACCTGATATTCTGTTCGCTGTATGCATGTGTGCTAGATACCAGGCTAAGCCTACCAAAAAGCACTTTGAAGCGGTTAAACGGGTCTTTCGGTATCTCCAAGGAACCATCAACATGAGACTTTGGTACCCGAAGGACACGGGTATGTCACTAACAGCATATGCAGATGCAAATCATGCAGGATGTCAAGATACTCGTCAAAGTACGTCTGGAGGTGCTCATTTTTTGGGTGATAAGCTTGTGATCTGGTCTTCAAGGAAACAAATGAGTACTTCTATTTCCTCTACAGAGGCTGAATACATAGCCATGTCATCTTGTTGTGCTCAAATCCTATGGATGAGATCCCAATTATCTGACTATGGCTTTGAATTCAACAAAATCTCTCTGTACTGTGATAATAAAAGTGCCATTGCTCTCTCTTGCAACAACGTTCAACATTCAAGAGCCAAGCACATAGAAATTCGACATCATTTCATTCGGGAACAAGTGGAAAAAGGTGTGGTGGAACTCTATTTTGTGACGACTGAATACCAATTAGCAGTCATCTTCACCAAAGCTCTTCCTAGAGAATGTTTTCAGTTTATCCTTCCACGTCTTGGTCTAAAGAGTCTACAACCGGAAACACTCAAGCGTCTTCAAGAGGAAGACGAGGAGTAAAGGTCGTTATTCATCTATCTCTTGTATATATTTATTCAAAAATCAAAATACAAAATTTCAAAACCCACAAAAGAAAATATAAAAATATAAAATTCTCAAAAATCCATAAAAATTATAAAATCTTGAAAAATTCCAAAAATATTGTTATTTTGTCATGTTTTTCCTTATTCGATATCATCTACGGACTTTGTGTTGACATTCAAAGAATGTCACGCGTCTTTAGTTGTTCTTCGAATGTACATAAGTTTGTTTAAAAAAAATGAGGCGTAGAAAAATGGTGGTTTACTGTTATTTCAGGCAGTAACCCATTTTATAAAGTAAATAACATAGCCATGCTTTATCTTATTTTTCAAATCTCATGCTCTGATTCTTAAAACAAATGTTTGTCATCTAAAAGACAAATGTTTATCTTTCCTAATATTTTTCCGTCTAATGATTCTTCTGAAAAATATTTGCCATCTAATGAAAACCAAATTGCTTTGAAAATACCTCGTACTCTATTATTCTTGTTAATCATTTGTGCTCATCATCTGTCAAAATCTCTATCTCTCAATCAACAACTTGTGTCATTGATTGAGGGGGAGAATGATTTCAATCGAATTAAAGAGGTTATTTTGAAAGGTTACTTTTCAAACAATTGGCACGTAAATGAGCAAGGTTATTCTTGGAAAATCAAAAAGAACAATGTTTTATACAATTGATTCAAAACCTTTGCTAATGTTATGTTTTCAAAAGATACTCTGCATGTTTAAACAATGGAGTTTAAAGTGTAAAAATCTGATCCTTATCAGCTAAAATGTTCTTTTCAAAAGCAAGTCACTATTCTCCTCAAAAAGCTTTCAAAATTTTATTTAAATCAATAGAGATCACAACTCTCAAAGGATTTGGAAAGTGTGATCGGGGGAGAATTTGTGATTTAAATTGGATTTAAACTGATAACTTGATAATTGGCTTTATAAGTGTTTAAATAGCTTTCCTCCCCACATGTGCCAAACGATTTCAAATTTTCCATGCACATGTTGAGGGGGAGCATCTTTTTAAACCACAAAGAATTGAAACGTGATTGATTTATCTCTAAGTGCAGGTTCCCTCTAGTATGTGCAAAACTCTTTCAAACCTCGAGGCACATATTGAGGGGGAGCAAACTTTTGAAAACCTCATCCTTCCCCAATATGCCTTATTTACTTGATTTAATCAGGGAAGTGATGTTGATATCTTTTAGAAAATGGTAATCAAAGAAGTTAATTCTTCCTCTTGCCTCCGTGTGCTAAAACGATTTCAAATACATGAGGCACATGTTGAGCGTGAAATCTTTTTCTAAAAATATCAAAAACAATTCAGGTACAAAATGCTTTGATAATATATCATAAGTATCTGGATTGATTTTCAAATGGTTTTCAATTAGTTCCAATTGTAGATGAACAATACCAAATAGACCGACCAAATTTACTTTATGTACGGTGGTATAAGGATGATAAGGTTAGATATTTGCTCCCATGATCCGTCAGAACCGAAGGGATCTACCCAGGGACAATCCACTAGTTAGTGTAGAAGTCCTTAGGTATGATGAAAAAAGGTTAAAAGTGAGATATGGGAAGAGTGCGGACTGAGACTGAGCTAGTACTGGAATAAACCCAACAAAGTTCTAGTTATGAAGTCTCGGTAAGCACTGAAGGGGTTGAAGAATGAAAAAGAATTAAATGTGAAAAAGGGTGAAAAGAAATAGCCCTCCATTTATTCAACCTTAGGGCAGAAACAGGGTTCAATTCATATGCTACTGGTGGTTACCAAGGCAACATCGGTATTGAAGACAAGACATCATGGACCCAGTGACGCACTGCACTTCAACTTCCCAAACCACTCAAGTTCCTCTTAAAAGGGCTTGTTTCATTCTCACAGGGAACTGACACTATCTATCGACTTTCTCTTAGAGATTGTTGATATTGAAGAAGGAGACCCTTTCCCTAGTCTCCGGCATAGGAACCAAAATATGCACAATTAAGTCTAGAGCCATGAGATCGTCAAATAAATCTCTTTAGGACACTGTCAATGAAGACTCTCTATTTCACACAATGTGGAAAGAGAGATTATATCTTATGAGTCCTACGCATTATCCTTGTGGTATTGCCAGAACATCTGAGTGATATGGAAACATATTCACAATGAAGATGGAAAGCCTTCTCGAGCCCACATCAAACAAGCTCCTGGTGGGTGGCATGTGAGATCTATCCAATAGATCAACCATGTGACAACTGAACAGAAACAATGGGGCGATTCAATTTTTTGAATCAATCCTTGTTCAGGTTATGGATTGACGGATACCTTTGAAAAACCGGTCATTTTGCTTAAAACTCTTTTCTTTAGCACATCGACTGTGTACTAATATTTCAAAATAAAAGGTGTTTATGATTGATAATTGATTTTCATTAAAACCTTCGTTGTATTGGAAAAACAATTTGTATTGAGCGGTACACGATTGTTTTTCAAATCTCTTTTCATCAATCAGTGAATCTTAATTCGTTGGTTCACTCACTCCGTGTTGTCTTCTTTGAGACGTTCCGGTTTGAGAACAGCTAGAGCAGCTGCGAAACCCTGTCAAGGAAATTCTTCAGAATTATACCTGATCACAGGCAGTTCTTGTACTGATCAACGGGGAACCGTGGCCGTGTACCTCAATTCAACAAAAGTGATCAAAGACACTTTCGTGCACTTTATTGCTAAGTGTTGTATGCAGGTACGCCCGACGTTTGCAGCTGATCAGAATGAAGCGGTCAATCCATAGCCGCATGCTCACACTCGCATTCATCTCTAAAGAAATCATGATAAGTGCTTCAACGACTCTGATACTTTCACTCCATGCTTCTGCTATGCTGCTGCAAATATCATGAATCAGTAAAAGCTTCCGCTACTCTGATGAGAATATATCATGATCCAGAATGTTAGCATGTCGGTCCAAATGTCACAACATCAGAGAATACCAACACCACAATGGATGAGTCAGAGATTTATGATTAGCTGATGATCTCAATGCTGGCTCAAAACTCATCATCACGTGGATCAATTAAAGACCTCCACTTGAAATTATCCAAACATGCGGAACATGAAGAATCAAAGACTACGAGCTACTAATCAAAGAACTTAATCAAGAATCCTAGAACAATCTAATGTAATATCTGTTTGTATTCATTGTAAATTGAGGTGACCTCCCTTAGGGGGAGATTGTTAGGAATTAGAAAATTCAATCGTTAAAGAGTCGGTCACCTCAAGTATATGTATTCGATAGAAAGCTCGTAGTCGTAGTCGAGTTATGTTAGTAAGTAGTTTGTTAAGTAACACCATGGAGGACGGACGGGTCTTTACCCACTGTTTGCCTGATCCACAGCCCGTAGGTGGCGTTTATTTGTAAGACACTATAAATACCCTCTACCTCCCAAGGTAGAGGGTTGGAGCTTCAATACCATTTTTCTTTGTTTCACATAGTTCCCAACTCTCTTCC
This sequence comes from Chrysanthemum seticuspe, assembly GCA_019973895.1. NCBI lineage: Eukaryota > Viridiplantae > Streptophyta > Magnoliopsida > Asterales > Asteraceae > Chrysanthemum > Chrysanthemum seticuspe. The sequence continues at coordinate 225,879,206 of BPTQ01000005.1, forward strand.
CTTTCTCTCTCTAGAAATTTCTCTCTCTAAACATCTTGAACGCAACTTGTGATTATGGTTTAATGTGTATGTGAAATCCTATATCCTACAATCACTATGAGCCTACTGCTAATGATCAGTCTAATCCATCAATAGAGGCTGCCCCTAACCCACTCAACGTAGATAACCCTTCAGTTTCTATGTCATTGAGTCAAGAAGCGCCTACTGCAGATCACTCATCATCATCATCAAATCCTCAATCATCATGTGTGCATCATGGAAATGTTTCTGGCACCTTTGATGGAGATAACCCCTTTGCTACTCCTGAAGATGCTCCATTTGAGAACATATTTGCTCATGAACAAACTTTAGAACCATCTTCATCAGGAGATCCAAACTCTGCTACTTCAGTTCCTCAACAACAACCACACGAACACCTTAGAAAATGGACACATGACCATCCATTAGACAACATCATTGGAAACCCCTCTTGTCCAGTATCCACTTGTAAACAACTTGCAACTGATGCCTTGTGGTGCTACTTCAACTCCATACTATCTAAAGTTGAAACAAAAGACGTTAAAGCAGCCATGACTGAAGACAGCTGGTTCAATGCCATGCAAGAAGAAATTTGATACGCTTACACAGCGCGTTCAGGGTCAAAGGAACTTCCTTTTCGTCGAGCAAGTTTTTCAACACCCTAGGCAGTGAACCTAATCGTTGTAGTGTAGTATTAGGGTAAGCCACGGGAATTGATATCGTTCTCTAGGGGAATAGGAATGCTAGTGAGAAGTTACTACGCTAAGGTTGGGGTTGAGGAAGATTATTTTTTATCTTTTTTATGTTTTTTAGAAAAGGAAAAGTACGAATCTCGGGGTTTGGATTTGGGGGGTTGGTATTTCTACCGATTACTCTACTATTATCTAATTATCTAAACTAAGATGGTGGTAGTCTATGTCTAAATATTGTGTGCTCGTATGATAGTTTAAAGATGTGTTTACTTAGGTTTTTACTACTCCTTAATTATCTCCTATTGGTGGTTGAATTGTCACGTCCTTATTCCTAGTTGCGTTGTGTGTCTAAAGTTGTAGGGTATGCGTTTCTCCCTACTCTTTGAAGTTACCAAAGGGTCTCGTCTACAAAACCCACTAGGGATGATAAACTCTAACTCTAAGGCCTCTTTGTATAGTTTAGCTTACAACAACTCAAGGTGCTATAACCTAAGGTTCACAAAGATTAATCAAGCATTAAGTACACAACGAATGACCTATCGCATTACTAGATCATTAATCAACTAAGATAAGAAACAACCAATCAATATTCAATAACTAAGTTTCATATTCCCTAAGCAAACACATAAGTAAATTAGTCGGACATGGAGAACATGCAAGCATACACACAAATAATTGAAGACATAATTAAATTAATGAAGTAAACAACTTATCTTGGTGTAAGATAGGGTTTAAAACCCTAAAATATGACCTTGGTTCAGTTTAGGTTTTACTCCAAAAGTTCACCCAAAAGACTACTCTCTAAAACTGAAAAATTCGGATTCTATATATAAGATTACATGTGCGACGGCGTCACCTTATGATTTGTGACCCCGTCGTGTCGCCGTCATTAGGGTTTCGTCTTGACCAAGTTAATCTTGCGACAGCATCACCTTATGCTTGTGACGCCGTCCTCTTTAGCTTCTGACGCCGTCTGGATTGAATCTGGGCCGTCTGAGTAGCGACGGCCTACTCTTTTAAAGCCCGACGTCGTCACTTGAAAATAGGGTTTTTGGATTCTGTATCGTCACAAAAATCCTCCGACGGCGTCGCAGATAAGCAGTGACGCCGTCCCCTTGTAATTTAGCAGCTTAAGTGTCTCGATTCTTGACTTTGTCCATTTTCTTCATATATCCGCGCCTTTTCGTCCAAATAAGTGCCATTACAGCAGTTTGCCTTCAAGAGACCTAAAAAGTGAAAAGGAACGATATTAAGCAATAACGGATACAAAAGTGATCAAATAAGGGCTTAAACGACCCCTCAAAAAGGTACATTTTAAAACCTTATCAAATATCCCTACACTTGGTATTTGCTTGTCCTCTCCAGAGAACTTCCGTTTGACGACATTACCGTGAATAAACCTGCTTTTCCGCGCCTATATACTTCTTTTACCTGTTTCAGTTCTTAGCTCTGTGAATTCGACGATTTAATGTTCCCCTGCCGCAGTGACGAATAGACGCTGCGGCAGCCTCCTAAAAACACTGCTATGTCTTAGGTTTTTGGGATAAAAGTTCACTGCTGCAGCCCGAAATTTTCTCATCCGGCAGCGATGAGTCTGCCGGGTCTAAGTTAGGTCTGCCGCAGTCTTCGATTTCTCCTGCCGCAGTGTTCGTATTCCACTACGACAGCGTTCTAATTGAACCAGTTCTGCTTTGGGATTACTGCCGCTGTGCTGCCCCAGTGTTTAGTATTCCACTGCGGCAGCGTGTACATTAGAATATATATCTTAGGCTTAAAAAGTCAAAATCTCTCATCAGAAAACCCACTTGAAAACCTCATTTTGGATTTGACTTGGTTCCAGTATAAAATCCCAAAATTTGGGATAGAATGTGGTTCTATTCAACAAATGA
>BPTQ01000005.1:225881814-225939873 GCA_019973895.1 Chrysanthemum seticuspe
TTTTTTTAACACTCTATTTTTTTTTTCTTTTTCTCTTTTTCTATTTTTTTTTTGATTTTTTTTTTCATACACTTTTACTCTACCATCCTTTACGGTAACATCAAAATGATAGGGATTTATAGCACATCCCTACACTTGAGTTTTTATTACTCTAACACTAATACGACCCGATTTGAAAAGATCAAAACACTTGGAGTACGTTATTACGCAAATAAGGGAATTGGCGTTCCCTTTTAGTCATTTAAAACTTTAACTTTTCCCATGAGTCCCAATCGTCCTAAAACTGTATACAAAGGATATGACTCGACTTAGCAACTCATGCAAGCAACCAGATAATTGAACTAAGGGTTTAGGGTGATAACAATAATGCACTAAAAGTGAGTGCATACAAGGTAGGCTAAGGCAATTTGGGTGTACATTTGGGGGTGGGGTGTAAACAATGCTCTTCATTGATATTCCGGAAAACCGAAACATCACGAGAACCGCGAAAAGGATAGGCTCTGAGGGGTTAACTAGGGGTATCGTCTACTAAAGATGAGTACAACGCAAAGGTGTGGGGGAATTACTCAACCGATGTGGAAGAAGTAATTATATTGCGGGTATCAAACAAGGGTTATCCTAATGCCTCTTATCATTTAGTTATTCCTAACTACACAAGTGTAGTCTCACTAGCGATCTCGGAATGCATCACAAAACAAGTTCTAGAATCTAATATACTACCGGTTCACACTCTAAGCATTGAAGATGAATGCTTCAATTCCTACTAATCTAAGGGCGATCCTCACATTTTTGGTGGAATTTAAGTGGTAAAGGGTTTTGTGCTAGTCATATAACTTCCTATCCGTGAGACGCTTTTGTTAAGACTAATGGCCCACTCCTATATGTCATGAAAAATTTTAAATTTGGTGCCAAAATTACCCTAACCGACATTTTCTCATGGTTTATTACAAAAGTGCAATTGGACAAAGCAAATAATCAAGGATAAGCATAGTTTCAAAGTTCCCGTTTTATTTTCCCTCCCTACACTTAAACTGAACATTGTCCCCAATGTTCCCCGAAAGTATCAAAGTTATGATAAAAGAAGGTAATTAAAAACGAACGAAACTAGTACTCCCCTGATTAGCTCGGTAGGATCCGTGTGTGAAGTAGTGGTTAAATCCTTTCCAAGAAGAATGTATGCGTGAAAAACTCCTCCAACTTTATGTATCTTCTTCTTGATAAACAAAACCTGCACACTTGAAGAAAACAAACGAAACCTTCACGTAAAATCGGTGGTAATAATATATATAAGACTCGATTTAAACTAGGATATAATGCTTGTGGAATGGATGTTTACAGAATTTCTAAGAAAATTAAGACCCGGAAAATTCCAAAAATTTATAAGAAGCTCAGAAAACGAGAAAAAGTAATCTGATGTTTTTACTCCTTCCTGACGCCATCAGGTTGCAATCCTGACGCCGTCAGGTTATCCTGACAAAAACTGGTCTACGATTTTCTGGAAAAATTCTGGAAAATTTACATCTTTAGAATCTGGAAATATTTCTGCAAAACATCCATTATGACTCGATACAAGCATTTGACTCGAACAAACACACAAATATATCTTTTAATTAATTGTTATTCTCATGTTCACGTTTCTTATGAAAACGTGTGTAATCCTCCCTACACTTATCCTTTATGTAAAATACCTTTATATGCAATTAAGACGAGGTTAAAAACAAAATAAAGCATTTTTACAAATTTAAACATGAGAATAAACAATCAATAAAAGATATATGACACTAACAAGAAAACAATTAAGCATGGGTTGCCTCCCACGAAGCGCTTTTCTTTATCTATGAGTCTTGTAGCTAGACTCGTAGTCGTGCTCCTACGTTACTTCATTACCGCCACCTTCTTCCTTCTGACGGTCTCTATTGGGAGATTCCATGTTGTAGAAATGCCCCATGATGCACTTCTCTAAGAGTTCATCCTCTCCCCAATTGGTCCTATATTCCGGTCCTAGGTTCAAGCAATTCTTATAGAATCCGAAAATCTTAGCCATAACATAATCCACTCCTTTTTCCCTATCCTCATCATTCCTATAATAGACTGACAGTTTAAGTTCCTTTTCATCATTGGAAAGTGATGAAAACTTCTCAATCTTAAACGGCATTTGGTAAGCTATGTCATCGGTCTCATCCTTGAATCGCACTACCCCTAATGAGGGATCATAGGTCATCCCGGTGCTTTCTATGAAAGGTTTTCCTAGAATAACGTGGGACAAGCTAGGGTCTATGGCCGTGCTAATATCATCCACAATTATGAAGTCCGTAGGAAACGTGAAACTACCTACATAAACGAGCAATCCCTTAACTCTACCAAGAAAATTGCAACTAACCTTAGGGTTTTCTGGATCTTGCCTAGTTGGGATAGGCTTCTTCATCACCCAATTGTAGTAGGTGCTAGTCATTATGTTGATTGGGGATTTGCGATCAATGTAGGCCTTTGCCACAAAAAGGTGTCCTATGCAACATGGTATATTGAGGTTCCAAGGGTTCCCAAACTTGATCCTAGGGCTTTTCCTAACATACATGTGACGGAGGTCACGCACTAAGTGAGGGTGGCGAGATAATTCTTCTTCCGTAGGAAACTTATTGAAATAGTCATTGTCTACTTCCTCTACTTCCTCGGTTGTTTCATTATTCTCAAGTGTATGGTCCTCTTCGTCATTAGGTTTCACTAAGGCGATGGTATTGACGAATTTAACGTGCTTAGCTAGCTTACTTGGGTCTTTAATCTCTACACCGGAAGGCTCGGGAGTTGAGATAGCACTAACCTTCCTATCACTATTGGTTATGGCTTTCAAAAGGTTGTCTATCTTCCTATCCATATCGGCTTATTGTTGGTTGAAACGGTCTGAGAGCTTAGCTATTTGGGCCTCTTGGGATGCGACAAGTTGTTGCAACATTCCTTCAATTTTTTGGCTAGGGCCATGAGATAGGGGTAATGAGAAATCATTAGAAGTGAATTCTTTGGTTTGTCCCCAATAGAAGTCAGGCTTGCCCTTCCATGCTTCTCGGGTGTCATTAAAAGTCCTAGGTACGGGTGTTGTAGGGAATCTTCCTCCCGTTCCATTAACACGCGAGGATGCGTAGTCAACGGAAGCATGTTCGGGGGATCGGGTGTAAGTGCGCGTGTTATGAGGATCACTACACGGCTCACACGAGGAGGAAACTTTGTTCACATGGCGTGAAGACTTAGGATTTCATAAGAAATTTTACTTGATCTTCAAGTTCAAGCATCCTACGGTCGGAAGGTTGTGAGTCAATTGGAGGCAAGGAGATTGCCTTAACGGTTTTGGGCAACTCACAGGGGTCATTCCAACTTTCGTTGTCATAGAGAGCAAGGTCCTCTATTATACCCCATGATTCTTCCGCGGTGAGATCACTAAGTTTTCCACCGGCCGCTTGGTCAATGGATCGCTTAGTGGGAAAGTTGACATGATCATAAAAGATTTAGACTTGGAGCCAAAGATCAATGCCATGATGAGGGACTTTATGGAGTAAGTCCTTGAATCGAGTCCATGCTTCGTAGAGAGATTCACCTTGACGTTGTTGGAACATCAAGATGTCATTCCTAAGTTTTGTGGTTCTCCCCGGTGGGAAAAATTGAGCAAGGAAACGAGTGGTGAGATCATCCCAACTTGAGATGGAGCCGGCGGGAAGTCGCTCAAGCCAATTACTAGCTTGGTCCCGTAGAGAGAATTGGAAGAGACGCAGACGCGTGGTCTCCCGAGTGTTAGCATCAAGGTCGATGGAATCGACAATTTTGAGGAAATCCCTCAGATGCTGATTTGGATCTTCGGAACGAAGTCCATGGAATGCACATCCATTTTGCACCAACCGGATGGTGTCGGATCGCAGGGCCGTAATTTGGGCTTGGTCGGGAAGCTCAATGGTGTTCCTATAGCCTAGGTGGCTAGGTCTCGAGTATTCACCAAGAGTACGGTCTCTTGGCGGGGCAATGATTTGAGGGGGGTTTTCACCTTCCATGATGAAAAGTGATGGGGTTACGAACAAAGGTTACGAAGAAGGGGGATAGACTAATAAGGAAGCTAAAAATGAGAAAAAAGTTTACTTGATAGGAATCAAGCAAAGAAACCTAAACGAGGTGGACTACTAACAAGCTATTCTATTCCCAGGCAGCGGCGCCAAAAACTTGATACGCTTACACAGCGCGTTCGGGGTCAAAGGAACTTCCTTTTCGTCGAGCAAGTTTTTCAACACCCTAGGCAGTGAACCTAATCGTTGTAGTGTAGTATTAGGGTAAGCCACGGGAATTGATATCGTTCTCTAGGGGAATAGGAATGCTAGTGAGAAGTTACTACGCTAAGGTTGGGGTTGAGGAAGATTATTTTTTATCTTTTTTATGTTTTTTAGAAAAGGAAAAGTACGAATCTCGGGGTTTGGATTTGGGGGGTTGGTATTTCTACCGATTACTCTACTATTATCTAATTATCTAAACGAAGGTGGTGGTAGTCTATGTCTAATTATTGTGTGCTCGTATGATAGTTTAAAGATGTGTTTACTTAGGTTTTTACTACTCCTTAATTATCTCCTATTGGTGGTTGAATTGTCACGTCCTTATTCCTAGTTGCGTTGTGTGTCTAAAGTTGTAGGGTATGCGTTTCTACCTACTCTTTGAAGTTACCAAAGGGTCTCGTCTACAAAACCCACTAGGGATGATAAACTCTAACTCTAAGGCCTCTTTGGATAGTTTAGCTTACAACAACTCAAGGTGCTATAACCTAAGGTTCACAAAGATTAATCAAGCATTAGGTACACAACGAATGACCTATGGCATTACTAGATCATTAATCAACTTAGATAAGAAACAACCAATCAATATTCAATAACTAAGTTTCATATTCCCTAAGCAAACACACAAGTAAATTAGCCGGACATGGAGAACATGCAAGCATACACACAAATAATTGAAGACATAATTAAATTAATAAAGTAAACAACTTATCTTGGTGTAAGATAGGGTTTAAAACCCTAAAATACGACCTTGGTTCGGTTTAGGTTTTACTCCAAAAGTTCACCCAAAAGACTACTCTCTAAAACTAAAAAATTCGGATTCTATATATAAGATTACATGTGCGACGGCGTCACCTTATGATTTGTGACGCCGTCGTGTCGCCGTCATTAGGGTTTCGTCTTGGCCAAGTTAATCTTGCGACGGCGTCACCTTATGCTTGTGACGCCGTCCTCTTTAGCTTCTGACGCCGTCTGGATTGAATCTAGGTCGTCTGAGTAGCGACGGCCTACTCTTTTAAAGCCCGACGTCGTCACTTGAAAATAGGGTTTTTGGCTTCTGTATCGTCACAAAAATCCTCCGACGGCGTCGCAGATAAGCAGTGACGCCGTCCCCTTGTAATTTAGCAGCTTAAGTGTCTCGATTCTTGACTTTGGCCATTTTCTTCATATATCCGCGCCTTTTTGTCCAAATAAGTGCCATTACAGCAGTTTGCCTTCAAGAGACCTAAAAAGTGAAAAGGAACGATATAAAGCAATAACGGATACAAAAGTGATCAAATAAGGGCTTAAACAACCCCTCAAAAAGGTACATTTTAAAACCTTATCAAAATTCATGAGTTCGATCGACTAGATGTATGGGAATTAGTACCTGCTCCTGACTGTTCTATGATCATTGCTCTAAAATGGATCTTCAAAGTAAAACTTGATGAGCATGGTGATGTACTAAAGAACAAGGCTCGACTGGTGGCAAAAGGATACCGTCAAGAGGAGGTTATTGACTTTGAAGAATCATTTGCTCCAGTTGCACGTATCGAAGCAATCAGAATATTCCTGGCTAACGCTACCAGTAAGAACATGGTAGTCTATCAGATGGATGTAAAAACTGCTTTTCTTAACGGAGATCCGAAAGAGGTTGTATACGTCAGCCAACCAAAAGGTTTTGTGAATCCAGAGCATCCTACTCATGTCTATCGCTTGAAGAAGGCCCTCTACGGTTTAAAGCAAGCTCCAAGGGCATGGTACGACACTCTATCAAAGTTTCTTGTATCTAATGGATTCAGCAGAGGAGCAGTTGATCCGACATAGTTCACCAGAAAGTCAGGCAAACACTTAATTCATGTTCAAATCTATGTTGATGATATTATTTTTGCCTCGACTGACCCCAATGAATGTGACTATTTTTCTAAGGAGATGGGCTCCAAATTTCAAATGTCAATGATGGGACAAATGTCATTTTTCTTGGGATTACAAATTTCACAAAGTCCTGGAGGCATTTTTATCAATCAATCTAAATACGCTAATGAAATATTAAAGAAATTTGGATTTGATTCTTGTGACCCTGTCGACACTCCCATGGTGGAGCGTACTAAACTGGATGAGGACCACTCAGGGATCATGGTTGACCAAACTAAATATCGTAGTATGATTAGGTCCCTGATGTACCTCACCGCCAGTAGACCAGACATTCTGTTCGATGTATGCATGTGTGCTAGATACCAGGCTAAGCCTAACAAAAAGCACCTTGAAGCGGTTAAACGGGTCTTTCGGTGTCTCCAAGGAACCATTAACATGGGACTTTGGTAGCCAAAGGACATCGGTATGTCACTAACAACCTATGCTGATGCTGACCATGCAGGGTGTCAAGATACACGTCGAAGCACGTCAGGAAGTGCTCAGTTTTTGGGTGATAAGCTTGTGAGCTGGTCTTCAAAGAAACAAATGAGTACCTCTATATCATCTACAGAGGTAGAATACATAGCCATTGTTAGCATTAATTGTTTTATTAGAAGTGATGGTCATTCACGTTTAGGAACTTTGTAACGTGTGTTAGATATCGTACTATAATAGTCAATGGGCTCGTGGATTGGGCTAAGCTAATTGGTTATTAGTTTAGTTAAGCTAGCATTGTACAAGTTCATGTAACCCAATCCATGTCCAAGCCCATATACGGCCCATGGCCAAGCCTTAGGGCATCCTTTGTCTTGTACTATATAAACCCCTCAAAGTCTCATTTGAGGGGTGTGCTTGAGTGTGTGTGTGTGTGTGTTTTTCATATGAAATAGTGTTTCATCTTCTTTCCCTTGTCTCTCTAAAATACACATATCTTCATTCAAGTCACCACATCTTTGCTTGATCTTTCTAGTTATTATTGTGTGAAATGGATTAATTAAAAGGGTCCTAACAAGTGGTATCAGAGCCAGGTTTAGGAGTGTTTTGGTTGAAGTTTTTTTTGTAGTGTTACGCGTAGCTTCGTTATCAAAGTTTTCAAGCTTAAAGCTTTAATTTTTGCACTTAAAAATTCAAGATTCTTGTGGTTTAATGTTTATTTGGTGCTAAAGTTTCAGTTTTTTGCAAAAAGTTCGAAGCTTTACGTGTTTTAAATCATTTTTAAGCTCGTTTTTGGTTCATTGGTCATTTCTACTCGTAACTTTTCTAAGCACTTTGGGTGAAAAAGGTCAACATTTTTGGGTTATTCGGGTGTTTTTAAGGCTATATGTGCAAGAGAAATCGTTTGAATCGATGAAATTTTTTTACGCGTAGGTCAAAACCCTAGTTCTACGCGTAAGAAAGTCAAACTACGCATAAGGTTCTACTCATAACTTTTTGGTGCAGATTCTTCGAGCTTAAACGGTGACTCAGTGCTTCCCTCACTTGGATAAGTTTGTGGAACACTTTGACTTTTGGATATCCCTTACACTGTGATAGTGTAAAGGATTTTTGGGCAAAACCCTAATCTTACGCATAAGCTTAGACTTACGCGTAGATTACTTTACGCTTAAGTATTTATCCTACGCCTAAGCCTTGTCTTACGCATAAGCTAAATCTTACGCATAAGTTTTCCTACGCCTAACTTTAAGTCTACGCATAAGATCCTACGCCTAAGGAATCCTACGCCTAAGCTTCCTACGCATAAGATCCTACGCCTAAGCATCGTCTACTCATAACTTCGTGTTTCTACGCCTAAGCTCTTCATTTTTGGCGGGAAAACTTGAGTAAAATTATATTTTTGAGGAGACTAAACGTTTAATTTTTACACGAGATTCAAATTTTGGTTTAACTGTGAAAATTTTGGTCAAAAATTCAAATTTTTGGGCCTAAATTCAAATTTTTCGGGTCAAATTTGGCGTCAAAATTGTCATAACTCAAATTTTTCATACGACCTTAGAATTGATTTTTATAGTGAATTTCAAATTTTGGGCGAAAATTTTTTTTCGACTAAGAACCAAGGTTACGAGTACGACTTTCAGAAAAACTTCAAACCGAGCTTAATCTTCATCAACCACAACTCCTTTATCGTTGAATCGATCCTACATCAACTTTGTCAGATCATACCTTCATCAATGGTAACTCAACAAGACATTCATGCAGCCGGTGCCGAAAACCGTCCTCCTATGTTGGCAAAAGGTGGTTATCTTCAATGGAAAAGTCGTATGCTTCCCTACATCAAGACCAAACCTAATGGAAAACTCATGATTAACTCCATTACGAATGGACCCTTCAAGCCTCGACAAATCCTAGACCCTGGAACTCCTGACGTCCCACCATCTTATCATACTCAAACTGAATCAGAATACACTGAAGAGAATCAGAAGCAAGTCGATGCAGATGACATGGCAATTCATATTGTCCAACTGGGTTTACCAATAGACATATTTGCTGCTGTAGACAGTTGTGAAACTGCTTTCGATATGTGGGAACGTGATAGACGGCTTTGTCATGGAACAGAAATTGGTCAACAAGACATGGAGAACAAGCTGCTAACTGAATGGGAAAAGTTCACTTCAACTCCAGGAGAATCCATTGAATCCTACTATGGAAGGTTTTGCACTTCGATGAATGAGATTATCAGAAACAAGTTGACACCCAGAACTATCGTTCAAAACATCAAGTTCCTGAACAATCTTCCAGAAGAATGGGGACGATATGTCACTATTGTTAACCAAACAAAAGACTTACATCAGGTGAACTTTGATCAACTAAACGATTTTCTGAAACAAAACCAATCTGAAGCGAATGAAGTAAGGAAAGAAAGATTGGCAAAGAATCATGATCCATTGGCACTAATTGCAAAGACTCAAACTCCAGTGAATAGACAACAACAAGATTCATCATCTTTCACTAACAACAACTTGCAGCAATACATTCCACAACCACAAGCTGTTTTCCCTCAACAACAATTCTATCCACAAGAACAACAAGTCATTCAACAACAACAATATCCACAATACCAGGAACAAGGAATCACTGATCCTGAAACTGAAAAAAAAAATGCTTTGCTACAGGTATTTTCTTTATTGGGTAAAGCATTTAGCAATTGCATGGGTAATCAGGCGGTTCCGTATCAGGGTAATCAGTTGGGTCGGAATGTTGGAAATCAGATGGGACAGAATGTTGGGAATAGAGCAGTAGGTAATCAAAATGGGAATGTTGCAGCTCCAGTCGTTGGGAATTATGGAAATATGAATCAGGGTAATCAGGTTACGTGTTAAAACTGTCAAGGAGTGGGTCACATGGCAAGGAATTGTCCTACTGAGCCGAAAAAGAAGGATTTTGCGTATCTTCAGAAAGCTATGCTGTTAGCACAAAAGGCAGAATCAGGAATGCAGTTGAATGCTGAGGAACATGACTTTATGGCTATTATGGATGATTTGGAAGACCGAGAGGACATCAATGCAAATTGTGTCTTCATGGCAAACCTTCAGGAGACTAAGTACGACACTGACTCTGACGCACCTCCTGTCTATGACGCCAATGCAGTATCTAAGGTACCAATCATTGATCCATGCTATAACAATGTCATATGTGATGTGTTTACTCATGACGAACAGCATTATGTGACGCCATCACCTACTTATGATACATACCTGGACAATCCGAGTTGTAGCAATACGAACTCTGAAACTCCATATGTGGATCCTAGTGGAGGCTGTGTGGCACAAAATACTGAGACTGATGAGGAAACACGTGCTTATTTTGAATCATTAATCAATAACTGTGGCATTGAAATTGAAAAAGTTAGTAAGGTCAATCGCGAGGTTAAGGCAGCGAATAAAAAATTGACCACTGAGCTTGAGAGTTACAAAGAGAACGCCAGAGCCTATGAATTTCATACAAACAAAATATCAGAATTAGAAATTGGTTACCGAGATTCTGTTTTAAGAGAAAAACAATTGCAAATCAAGTATGATACACTTGATGTGAATCTGAACTTGAAAATAAAATCTTTAAACAAGGAAATTTCTGAACTAAATGACCAACTTTCTAAACAAAAAGCACTGTTTTCTGATCTTGAAAAAGAGAAGAAACAGTTGATTGCTGATTTTTCAAAACGAGAAGATTCTCTTCTTGATGAAATTCTGGATAAAAATGAAACTATCAAAAAATTGGATAATTTGCTTCTTACAACGGGTCATTCGGCTAAAACAAACAAGATGCTTTCTAATCAAGCAAATCCGATTTTTCACACTGCACATAAAATGGCTCTTGGTAACAACCCTTCTTCGTTCCTCAAGAAAGCTCAGAAATCTCAGAATGTGTTGAACAATGGAAAACCTTTGCATGAACCCATAATTATTCGTGATTCTCTTGAAACGTTGGAACTATCTGAGGAGAGTAGATCAAAAATGAAACAAAAGAATTCAGATCTTAAACCGATTGATTATAACAAATGGAACAAAATTAATGGAATTACTTTGTTAATCAAAAAGAAAAGTCAAAGTTTTCCATCACACCAAGTGTTTCAAACAAAGTGTCAACACCAGTTTCAAAATCAGTTTCAAAACCAGTTGTAGTTTCCAAATCTCTTTCGAAAATCGAACAAATGTCTTCATACAATCCTTTTAACACAAGTGATGCTAGAAGCATTTTAGATGACGTTAAAACTAGAATTGGGTATCTTCAAGAGACTGTTAAAACTAAAACCAATATTACAACAAACATCTGGTTTAATAGTTTTGATATTGAACAGAAAAAGTTTTTTGAAACTCAAATTGCCCCTCAGCTGAATAACATCAACTCAAGGGTAATTCATGTTGAACAAGCACTTTTGAAAGAAACAACTGACTTTGTCAAGGACCATAAATCCCTGGTAAAGCAAGCTAATGAATGTTTTGAACACATCAAAGTTTTGGAAAATTTGAATGATTCTCTCTTCGAAGATGTGATGACTACCGATATCATGTCCATTATCTTACAAACATATTCTGTTGAAGATCATGAAAGACTCCAGTCTGAGACCTCCGAAATTGTTTCAAATTATGAAAAAGCTCTTGAAAAACTTGAAAAAGAAAACGTGTCCTATTTTAAACAACTTGATCGAAAATCTGAGGAATGCAAGTATGACAAACTGTCGTATGAGCGTGCCTACAAGGACATGCAAGAGCAAAATGATCTTTTGAGAGTTCAGCTGGAAAGTCTAAAAGGAAACGCTGTGGATACTAAGTGTGCAAAACCATTGACTGAGGAGAAAACAAATGTTCCCAAACCGGTTTTCAAACCAAAAATGTCTATTTCTCAGTTTCCTCCAAAAGTCAATGAGAAAAATGATTTATCAAAAATAGTCACTCCACAGTCTTTGCCTATTAAAAAGAGAATTATCAAAAGTTTTGAAAAAAGAAAAGCAGTTGTTGGAACACCAAAAGTGATTACACCTAGCCTTTCTAGGAATAGCACACGGAATGTGATCAAAAATCCAATTAAAGAATCTGTCGGCTCTAACAAAATGGTCAACAATCACTATCTAGAAGAAGCTAGAAAAAAGGCACAGACTCGAAAAGACTGAATTTTAGGTGCAACATCTAGGGTGATGAATTCTACAAGATTTCAAGGCACTGCTAGTAGTAGTAAACCATTACCTAGGAACACTCTACAAAAGACTAGGGATTGGCTTGCATCTAAGAGTAGTTGCGCAAAAGAAAATGCTATGCCCTTAGAAAACAACACTAGGAATTCTAAGTATTTTTCGAACAAGAATCAATTTCCAAAAGATTGTAGTAACAGAGTTAAAGCTACTGTTTTAAACAAGAATATTGAATTTGTCTGTACTACATGTAAAAAATGTGTTTTTTCAGCTAATCATGATGCATGTGTCTCACAATATCTCAAGAAAGATAATTCTCGTGCCAAGGCACAATCCACTAAGAAACCAAGTGGAAATAAGCCCATTGATAAAAAGACAAACAAACAGACACCTAATAGGACGATCTCTTCAGGACGTAGTTTTTCTAAAAATGAGTCTTCCGCTGTATCTGATAAGAAAACAACTCCTAGATCTTACCTTAGGTGGATTCCCACGGGCAAAGTTTTCAACAAAATAGGTCTTAGATGGATTCCCACAGGAAAGATTTTTGATACTTGCACCAACACAGATAATAGTGACAATCATCCGGATAAGGAAGTCAGATCCACTACAACCGTTGATAGTGATCACCCTCACCGTGAGGAATCATGTACTTCTAACACTATTATTTGTGAAAATTCTTCTTTTGTGGATGCAGGTACTTGTAAAAGTGTTGAAGGTTCATATACCCCGTGTGGTAAAGAAGAACTTTATGCCAATTTCGCATGTGGAAATCCTTTTCTAGTTCCACTCTTAACTCCACTTTTACTTGTCCCAACTTAATTTCTCTTTCTTCAAATCCTCTATGTAAATATTTTTGAAAACCAAATACAAAATTTGAAAAACCATCAAAAGCAAAATACAAAAATAGAAAATTTTCAAAAAAATACAAAAACAATATAAAATCAAAAATCCAAAAATATTCTTCTACGACATGTCTCTCGTATAATCGATATTCTGTACGTTTCTAGAAATGTCATTCAACAATGATACGGGTATGTACAGATGCTTGAGCGAGAGTTCTTTAATTGTTTTCTAAAACATGTCGTTTCTCAAAATTTCTTCATAAAAACATAATGGCTTTCGTATACTTCAGTACGAAACCCGGACTTCAAAATAATGGCTTCTGAACACATCAATTCAGGACCCGCGCTTCATAGAAAGGAAAGTGCTTATCAAAATCAAAGGTTTTAAATATTTTTCAAGCACTATTCCTAAAAACATAATGGCTTGCAGTTACTTCAGACTGTAACCCGATCTTTAAAGAAAGGAAAGTGCTACGCAAAATCGATTTTCATATATATCGAGCACTTATCCTAAAACAAATGAAGATAATTTTTCTCTAAATATCTTCAAAAGATTTTCAAAATCTTCTTCTCATCTTGCGTACCATTGATTCGAAATTTTTCAAAAAGATTGTTCAAAATCTCTCACATTTGGTACCAAGATAACTCCCTCTAAACCCTTCAATGATTCCAAATTTTCTATAAGAAAAATATGCTTTCTTTAAGGGGGAGTATTAAACCAAAACTGTTCCAAAATTCATGCTAAATCAGTTTCTCTCCAAATGTTTTTCGAAAAACATATCTTTTAATCATTTTGTTTCAAAAACATCATAGATATGCTATTTTTGAGGGGGAGAAACCTGATTAAAATGTGATCAAAAAGTTTAATGATTGTTGTTTGAATCTCAAAAGAGCTCGACTCAGTTGAAACCAATGAATTGACGAGGAATAATGTACCATTTCGAGAAACTTTCTATGGACTTGACCAGGACGGGTAATAATTTCAAGCTAGTTCTCTAGTGATGTAAACGTGTCTCGAATCGGTCTTGTTCATTTAAAGTCGATCAATTCAAAAAGTGCGAACTCTACCCTCTATGTGCAGATTTCTATCAAAACTTATAAGCACATGTGAAGGGGGAGTGTTTTTGAAAATATAAAACTCTCGAAGTGTTCCAAACATGTTTTCAATCATAAACGCTTTGAGAGATTTTCAAGTAAAATGGTTTATGGCAACAATAGGACAGTCATGGAGTTATAAGGTGACTAAGAATAGGAAATTCGTCCTATGATCCGCCAGAGCCGGAGGGATCTACCCAAGGACATCACCGATAGTTTAGAACTAGAAGTCCTTACGTATGATTGAAAAAAAGGAGTAATGTGAGAAAGGAGAAAGAAGGGGTTGAAGAATTAAAAAGAAATGTAATGAAAAAGGGTGAAAACAAATAGCCCTCCATATTCAACCTTAGGGCAGAAACCGGGTTCAATTCATATGCTACTGGTTGTCACAAAGATGACACTGGTATTGAAGACAAAGACGTCATGGACCCAGTGACGCACTGCACTAAACCTTCTAGCCACTCAATTCCTCTCAAAAGGATTTGTTTCATTCTCACTGGGAACCCTACATAATCTATCAACTTTCTCTTAGAGATTGTTGGTATTGAAGAAGGAGACCCTCTCCCTAGTCTCCGCTCAGGAAAACCAATATGCACCACTGAGTCTAGAGCCACGAGATTCATCAAAAAGATCTCATAGGAACACTTGACATGACATCGCTTGTTGTTCATCTATTAGGACACAAGTGATATATTCTAGAGTCCTACACAGGTCTTAGCAATCTGCCAGAACATTTATGAGAAGTGTCACATCTGTGATCTTCAGTGATTGAATGGAAACTCCTGCCAGGGTCAACATCAAGCAGCCCTGACAGCAGGTCACTTCGGTAACTCCCTGTGGATTACGCTTAGTGTGTCTCAAACAGTCTACAGTCGTGGGGTGATGCTTCGGTGTACCTCAACGACTCATCTGAACTGTAGGTGTACTTCGGTATATCGTGTTATCTCACTTGTGGGACTCCAGTTCAGGAACGGCCTCTGTGAGAATTAGAGACGTGTTTTCACACTATGCTGTTAACACCCTCAAAATTCAAAATTGTAAGTGCCGGAATCCGCTTATTACTAACCTGTTTTTATGTTTTCTTCTTATGGAAGCTCAAGAGTGGATTGATCGTGCAGAATCTCCACATGCTCATACCAAAAACACATGAAAGTTCTCATCATAATCAAAGGCTACACAAAGTTAAAGATGATTCTTCGTCAATGTCAAAGAATATACAAAGTATAAAGACTCGAGAACTACATCATTGGTAACCAAAAGACAAATAGAAGTGTGAGCATGGTGGAGAAAGACGTGGAGACACCAAACCAACGAAGTTGACAACGGCAGACAACCACATTAATTGATCACAAAGCATGAAGGAACAATGAATTAAGACTAATCTATATCTACACACAAAGTTCAAGCTCGAGAAAAGTAAAGACCTTATCAAGTGGAGCATCTTTTGAATGACCACCCCTTAGGGGGAGATTGTTAGCATTAATTGTTTTATTAGAAGTGATGGTCATTCACGTTTAGGAACTTTGTAACGTGTGTTAGATATCATACTATAATAGTCAACGGGCTCGTGGATTGGGCTAAGCTAATTGGTTATTAGTTTAGGTAAGCTAGCATTGTACAAGTTCATGTAACCCAATCCATGTCCAAGCCCATATATGGCCCATGGCCAAGCCTTAGGGCATCCTTTGTCTTGTACTATATAAACCCCTCAAAGTCTCATTTGAGGGGTGTGCTTGAGTGTGTGTGTGTGTGTGTTTTTCATATGAAATAGTGTTTCATCTTCTTTCCCTTGTCTCTCTAAAATACATATATCTTCATTCAAGTCACCACATCTTTGCTTGATCTTTCTAGTTATTATTGTGTGAAATGGATTAATTAAAAGGGTCCTAACAGCCATGTCATCTTGTTGTGCTCAAATCCTATGGATGAGATCCCAATTATCTGACTATGGCTTCGAATTCAACAAAATCCCTCTGTACTGTGATAACAAGAGTGCCATTGCTCTCTCATGCAACAACGTTCAACATTCAAGAGCAAAGCATATCGACATTCGACATCATTTCATCAGGGAGCAAGTGGAGAACGATGTGGTGGAACTATATTTTGTGAAGACTGGATATCAGTTAGCAGATATCTTCACCGAAGCTCTTCCTAGAGACCGTTTTGAGTTTATCCTTCCACGGCTTGGTCTAAAGAGTCTCCAACCGGAAACACTCAAACGTCTTCTAGAGGAAGACGAGGAGTAAAATTTTTTCTTCATCCATCTCTTGTAAATATTTATTCAAAAATAAAAATACAAAATTATAAAACCCACAAAAAGAAAATAGAAAAATATAAAATTTAAAAAATCCATAAAAATCATAAAATCTTTGAAAAAGCTAAAAATATTATTTTTCCATCTTTTTATATTCTTCGATAACATCTAAGGTCTTTGATTTGTCACTCCAAGAATGACATAGGTCTTTAGATGAAGTTCGATTGTACTTAACCTTTAAAAAAAAAGTTGGAATGGAGAAAAATGGTGGTTTATTGTCATTTCAAGCAGTAACCCGTTTTAAAAAAAAGAACAGAGCCATGCTTAATCTTATTTTTCAAATCTCATGCTCTGATTCTAAAAACAAATGTTTGTCACCATAAAGACAAATGTTTCCTTCGCAAATATTTTTCCTTCTATAAATTCTTCTGAAAAATATTTGTCATCTGATGAAAAATTAATAGCTTTGAAAAATAAGCCGGACTCAATTTTTTTGAAAATCATCTGGACTTGTCATTTGTCAAAAATCTCTATCTCTCAATCAACAACATATGTCATTGATTGAGGGGGAGAATGATTTCAATTAAATCAAAAAGGTTATTTGTCTAACAATTGCAATGCCTTATACAATTGGTTCAAGACCTTGGCTAATGTTTTGTTTTCATAAGATACTTAAGCATGCTTGAACATTGGAGTTTAAAGTCTCAAAATCTGATCCTTATCAGTTAAATTGTTTTTCAAAAGCAAGTCACAATTATCCTCCAAAGTTTTCAAAATTAATTTAAATCAATAGAGATCACAAATCTCAATGGATTTGAAAATTGTGATTGGGGGAGAATTTGTGATTTAAATTGGATTTAAACTGATAATTCGATAAATGGTTTTGTAATTGATTAGAAAAATCTCATCCCTACATATGCCAAATGATTTCAAGTTTTTCCAAGCATATGTTAAGGGGGAGCATCTATATCAAACCAAAAAGGATTAAAACGTGATTGATTTGTCACTAAGTGCAGGTTCTCTCTAACATGTGCAAAACTCTTTCGAATCTCGATGCACATACTGAGGGGGTGCAACTTTTAGAAAACCACATACTTTCCCAAAAATTATCTTTAACAAAGTATTTAAAATACTAATTTTGATCGGAAAAGGGATGTCGATATTTTTAGAAAATGTTGATCAAAGAAGTGAATTCTTCATTCTCAATCTGAGATCTTCAAGTCCTCTTTCCTCCATGTGCCAAAGAAATTTCAAACATACGATGCACATGTTGAGGGGGAGCATTTCTAAAATATCAAAAACAATTCAGGTACAAAATGCTTTGATCCTATATCACAAGTACCTGGATTGATTATTCAAATGGTTTTCAATTGGTTTCAATGGCAGAAGAACAATACCAAAAAGACCGACCAAATTTATTTTATGCATTGAGATATAAGGATGGTTAGGTTAGGTATTCGTTCCCACGATCCCGCCAGAGCCAGAGGGATTTACCCAGGGACAATCCTCTTGATAGTGTAGAGTCCTTAGGTATGATGGAAAAAGGAGAAAAATGAGAAATGGGAAGAGTGTCGACTGAGAGTGAGCTAGTACTGGAATAAACCCAACAAGGTTCTAGTTATGAAGTCTCGGTAAGCACTGAAGGGGTTGAAGAAAGAAAAAGAAATGAAATGAGAAAAGGGTGAAAAGAAATAGCCCTCCATTAATTCAACCTTAGGGCAGAAACCGGGTTCAATACATATGCTACTGGTTGTTACTAAGGTAACACCGGTATTGAAGACAAGACGTCATGGACCCAGTGACGCACTGCACTAAACTTCCCAAGCTACTCAAGTTCCTCTTAAAAGGACTTGTTTCATTCTCACGGGGAACCTACATTATCTATCGACTTTCTATTAGAGATTGTTGATATTGAAGAAGGAGACCCTCTCCCTAGTGTCCGGCATAGGAACCAAATGTGCAATATTGAGTCTAGAGCCATGAGATCATCAAAAAATCTCTCTAGGACACAATCAATGAAGACTCACTGTTTCACACAATGTGGAAAGTGAGATTATATCTTAAGAGTCCTACGCATTATCCTTGTGGTATTGCCAGAACATCTGAGTGATATGTAAAATATTCACGATGAAGATGGAAATCCTTCCAGAGCCAACATCAAACAA
This sequence comes from Chrysanthemum seticuspe, assembly GCA_019973895.1. Taxonomy (NCBI): domain Eukaryota; kingdom Viridiplantae; phylum Streptophyta; class Magnoliopsida; order Asterales; family Asteraceae; genus Chrysanthemum; species Chrysanthemum seticuspe. The sequence goes on from BPTQ01000005.1 coordinate 225,899,994, forward strand.
GCTCTTGGTGGGTAACACGTGAGATCTATCCAATAGATCAAACTTGTGTCAATTGGATAGAAACGATGGGGTGATTCAATATTGAATCAACCTTGGTCCAGGAAATGGATTGACGGATACCTTTGAAAAACTGGTCGTTGTGCTTAAAATTCTTTTCTCTAGCACATCGACTGTGTATTAATATTTCCAAATAAAAGGTGTTTATGATTGATAATTGATTTTCCTTAAAACCTTTGTTGTATTGCAAAACATTTTATATTAAGCAGTACACGATTGTTTTTCAAATCATTTTTCATCAATCAGTGAATCTTAATTCGCTGTTTCAGTCACTCCGTGTTGTCTTCTTTGAAACGTTCCGGTTGGAGAACAGCTAGAGCAGCTACGAAACCCTGTCAAGAAGATTCTTAGGAATTCTACCTGATCACAGGCAGTACTTGTACTGATCAACGGGGAACCGTGGGCCGTGTACCTCAATTCAACGAAAGTGATCAAAGACACTTTCGTGCGCTTTATTGCTAACCGTTGTATCCAGGTACACCCAACGTTTGCAGCTGATCAGAATTGAGAGGTCAATCCATAGCCGCATGCTCACACAACACATTCATTTCTAAAGAAATCATGATAAGTGCATCATCGACTATGATATTTTCACTCCCTGCTTCTGCTACGCTGCTGCAAATATCATGAATCAACTAAAGCTTCCGCTACTCTGATGAGAAGAAATCATGATCCAGAATGTGAGCATGTCGGTCCAATGTCACAACATCACGTAATGTCAACACTAAAAAGGAAGAGTCAGAGATTTATGGTAGCTGATGATCTCAAAGCTGGCTCAAAACTCATCATCACGTGGACCAGTAAAAAACCTCCACTTGGATTAACAAAACATGCAGAACATGAAGAATCATTGACTACGGGCTAGAAAGCAAAGAACTCAATCAAGAACCCTAGAACAATCAAATGTAATATCTGTTTGTATTCAATGTAAATTGAGGTGACCTCTCTAAGGGGCAGATTGTTAGGATTTAGAAAATCCGTTGGTTAAAGTGTCGGTCACCTCAAGTATATGTATTCGTTAGAAAGCTCGTAGTCGTAGTCAAGTTATGTTAATAAGTAGTTAGTTAAGTAACACCGTGGAAGACGGACGGGTCTTTACTCAATGTATGCCTGATCCACAGCCCGTAGGAGGCGTATCTTGTAAGAAACTATAAATACCCTCTACCTCCCAAGGTAGAGGGTTGGAGCTTCAATACCATTTTTCTTTGTTTCATCAAGTTCCTACTTCTCTCTACTTTCTCTCTCTAAAACTTCACCCATACACCTACTTGTGTTATGATATGATGTGTTTGTGAAATCCAATATGTTACAGTAAATCTGTAAGTTAAATACTCGGTCACCTCAACTATTTGTAAGCATTAGAAAGCACGTAGTTTTAATCGTTTAGTTATTATACGTAGTTAGTTAAGTAACACCGTAGAGGACGGACGAGTTTTTACCCACTGTATACCTGATCCACAACCCGTAGGTGGCGTATTTTGTAAACACTATAAATACCTCCTACCTCCCAAGGTAGAAGGTGGAGCTTTCATTCTAATTAATCTAATCTTTTTATTTTTCTCTCACTTTCTCTCTCTAGAAAGCCTCCTAATTTCTACTTTCTCTCTCTAAACATCTTGCATAATTCGAACCATACTTGTGTTAATTTTTGTGTTACAATAACCAATATCTTACACAAATGATCCACATGGCACATATATAGGCCTACACACATGCCCTTTCTATTGTTACAAAATTTTAAGGAATCAAGTCCTAATATGTATTTAGGGGTGTTAAGTACATGATCAACTTCCATTGAGAACAAAAAAAAAATAATCTAAATCATCTTTGAAGAAACTTATGGTTCTTTTTTATTTTTCCATTAATATTGACTTGATATGGTCAAACCGGTCATGCCACTAAATAATATTAGCTCATAAATTTGATGTTTATGACCACATGTGTTTCGATTTCTATTGACTCTTTGTTAAATCCTTAGCGCATAATCAGTGAGCTTATGACCACATATGTTGTACTTGACAATTTTTTATATATATAAACACTGTTATGACTTTCACATAATTTAATTTACTATTCGTAGCATTATCAAAGAATAGAACTATCAATGAATGAAATCTCATGTTATCAATCATTATAAGTCGCACAGTTTTATATGTCATTTTGCCCATATCATTCTTTATTTTCATCTAGTTATTTAAACACGATCATGATGGGGAACTATATCATTGCACTTAATTACATGTAACCAAGCATAAAATGTCATACATAACTACATATAATCTTAATGTCTACTTGTCTAGCAACAACTTTGATTAAAAGAAAAGTAGAAAACACTTGTCCTCGGTAGTATGCATTTAAATGTTCTTAAAAGGAATGCCCCTAGTAACATATATGCAATACATCCTGTAACAGTTGGTAATCTTTAAACAAGAAACAAAAACACAATAATCTATAGGATATTATTATACAAGGCTACATGTGCAAGGTGTAACATTCTCTATTATCCCTCCGTCATAAACATTTTTTTATTTAAGAATATTAAACCTATTAACAATCTAGCATTAGCAGTTAAGACTTGTGTTAATAATATCAAAAGACTGAAAAGAAATAAGAGAAATGGAAAGGGGAACAAGAAGAGAAAAGAAGAGGAGAGAATAAAAATTTTGTTTTTTAATCTTGCGTTCCCAAGTTGGAAATAAAAGAAGAGGGATGTAAGCAAAAAAGGCTTTAAAATCGCTTTCTCTCAGAATCATCCCAGTTTTGGAAGAAGATTTGGAGAGAAGTTTTGGCATAATTTCCTCTCCTCTCCTCTTCTCTTCTCTCCAAAAAAACTCAAGAATGCAACTTTTTTTAATTTCCTCTCCATTTCTCTTCTTTCTCTCCAAATAAAAACTTGGGAACATAGGATAAGAAAATGTTCACAAGCAAAACACTAAAACCACATTGATCGGCAGTTATATTCTAATCTTATATGTAAAAACTTAATTCTGTCGTAAAAATAAGATTGTATAGCAACAGAAGATTATAAAGTCTAAAGCATGTTATGGTTCACATCTAGCTGGTTTTATGAAGGATTAACAGATCGAACCAAAGTCAAATATTACGCAAATCTACGACTTGATTTAAAATTAAATCAAACAATAATGTATTAATGATGATATCAAATAACAACACATTTTTAGCATTATTTATCCAATGAATATTGCTTGTTTTATATTACTTTGTGTGAGAATTGGTAATTAATCGTTTACTTTTATATTTCTCAGTTGAAAATAAGCATTTGGTTAAACTTAGCTATTTTGGACGTAAAATGGATCAAGTTAGAAAATTCTAATGAACTGAAGGTAGATACGTCATATCATTCTAGACAGACACGTCATACATCAAGACTTAGACGACTATGAAGACCATTGCCTGACTTTTAAGAATACGACGTATGGGTTTCTCCCATACGCCGTATATAAAACCTTGGTCAACATAGAAGATCTGACTTATTCTACTCCAAATACGCCACATGACATCCAAGATATGCGACGTATCAACTTGAAGACTTTACCAAGACATTCCAAGATTATGAAGAAGAGATGCTCGTATGTGCATTGAAGATCCGCCGTATCCTATGACGGTGTGTGAATATTCCAGAATATAATAATCTTGGACCCCATGCGAAGTTACCTAGAAACGGCATATCAAGTAAACTGATATGCCGTATCGATGCCGTTTCCAAAAACTATAAATAGAGGTCGACTGTTTTAAAACAAAAAGACGCAGTATACCAAACGAATACAGAAGACCAAGAACCACAAGACACATCCAGAGAATGAATTCGGAATCATAAGAAGGCCTTGAAAGTGCATAATTACATAGGGAGATTCACTTAATTATAGTAGTAATCTTTAATCATTTGATTAGTGTGCTCTTTCTTTCATTAGATTCGCATTAGCATACTACCTGCATTAATGATTATATGATGTTTTATTTGGCTTTAATGTTTGGTGTGTAAGCATTGATACCTCTTGATTATCGTGACTTGTCGACCCAGCTTGCACAATTACTTCATTAATATCTTTGCATAGTTAATGTAAGCCCTAACGGGATACATATTTTAACAAAGTATCATTAAGGAAAGGTTAATACGGATTTCTAATTAGTCGTGACAGGACTTTTACAAAAGATTTAGGTAATTTAGTACACTACATAACAAGCAGCCATATAGAAAGTACCTATTTAGTACTCATCATATATAACTAAACGATTAGCAAGCATACCTTCCTTAGTATCGGCTTGACCTCTTATTGCTATATGTTTTCTATCTATGTACGTGTGTGTCTTGTTGTCTTCACTTTTACTTTTATTAGATTTACTTAATCTACACATCGTGCCAGTCTCACATGCTGAAAACCCCCTTGCGTTAGATTAGGTTTAATTAGACTAACTATAGGATTAAAATACTGATAGATATTTTAGTGCTAACATTCCACTCTTATTGATCGACATCCTAGTTACAAACTAGGCTACACTGATCGGGAATACTGCTCGTTAGCATTTGTTATAGGCTAAATCGGCTAAATATAAATACTAAAACTTGAAATCACAAGTATAGCTATACTAAATGACACATCAATTAACTATGAAAATAAATAGGAACATATAATAAAAGAGCAAGTGAGAAAATTTATTTACATAACACATTAAAGTAGGGTTGAGCAAACCAAATGAACGGACCAGACCGACCGACTGAAAATTGACCGAACTGAAAGACCAGCGGTCCGGTCTCGGTCTAGGTTTTTGGGCGAATTCGGTCTCCGTCTCGGTCCGGTTTGGTCCGGTCTAGGTTTTTAACATTAGATTTTTATTTGACTAACTTTGTTATATATTTGTATTGCTTGTATATTTGTGTTTTTCTGCATTTTTCTTGTTTTTTGTTTGTTTGATTTTTGCTTTTTTTGTTTATTTTTTTTTGTCTTTCTGCTTTGAATCTGTCTGCTGTATTTTGCTGAACTAAACGATACGGCGCATATAATCTAATAGATACGGCGTATTGCATTTTTATTATTCATACATCGTATCTTATTTAATTGTTCGGGTACGACGCATCTAATCTCATAGATACAGCGTATTCTGTTTTTAATCAGAATTCATTAAAACCCTTAAAAGTCATATGGCGCATAAGCGTTTGCTTATACGGCGTATTAATCTATTTTTCAAAAACAGTTCCAAATTTTTAAATCTTAAAATACGGCGTATTAACCTTCCGGAATATGGCGTATTAAATTTCTATGAAATTTGAATCATCACTCCTGTGTTTTAGAAAATGTTTACTTTGATATTTTTCTATCTTCTATTTCAGGAATCATGATTGATATTTATCCAAACTAGTTTGGATATCCGCAAATCAAGATGATGATCAGTGAGATCGTTGCAAGGTTTCCTAGTGAAAGTGTGAAAGAGCATTGTAAGATTGAGACCTTTATTAAAGAATACAAGACAACTAACGAACTCTTGCTAAAAGAACAAAACAATATGATTAGTGAATTGACGATTGAAGTGCACCAATTGTCAAGTATTGCGAAAGACGTTTTGTTCCAAAATCATGATCTGAAAGGAATAACAACTAGGGGTGGCAAATCTAATTTCCAAATTGATGAGACTATTGAAGTTAGAAAAAATGATGATAGGTCCCCTGGGTTTCAGCATGCTGAATCTAAAGTACAGCAGGAGATTGCCAAAGAACCAAAAGTTAGGAAAGACCACATAATTAAAACAACAAGAAAATCCCTTCCTTTTCCTAACCGTTTGAGGAAGGAGAAAGAAGATGCATATCAAAAAAAACTTCTGGAGAAAAAAAAGCAACTCCAACTCAACATCCCATTTATTGAAGCTCTTGTACAAATGCCTAAGTATGCCAAGTATTTGAAGAATTTGTTGACGAACAAATCTAAACTAGAAAAAACTTGTACGGTATGATGAGTGAGAGATGCTCAGCTGTCCTGCTCAATAAGCTGCCATCTAAAGACAAGGACCTAGGGAGTTTCATTATTCCTTGTCAAATTAATAATTTACATATTGAAAAGGCTTTAGCTGATCTTGGAGCTACTGTAGGTTTAATGCCATTTGCTATGTATGAAGAATTAGGTCTAGGCAAACCTAGACCTACTAGGATGTGCTTAGAACTAGCCGATAGATCAATTAAATACCCTAGAGGAATAGTAGAGAATATATTAATAAAAGTTGACAAATTTAATTTACCTATCGATTTTGTCATACTTGATATGTCTGAAGATTCTAAGACGCCTATAATATTAGGTCGACCTTTTTTAGCCGCTGCTCACACTATGATTGATGTCTTCAATAAGAAAATGACACTCAAGGTAGGAGAAGACGAAATTCTATTTGATATGAAAAAATCCATGAAAAACCCTTCTTCGGAAAATGATGAATGTTATAGTGTTGATGTTGTTAATGCTACTATTAGCCAATTTACCCAAGTGTTACTAAATAATGATCAACTTGTTTCTTTTATGCTTAAAAATATGGAAGAAACAATTGCTATTGAAGATCAAATTAGTGATAATCCTTTTTATGATGATTTCACTGCCGATTCTGCTATATGTAATTCGATACGGCATATCGACTATATTGATACGGCACATAAATTTGATACCAGCAGACATTCTAATAAAGAGCAACTTTATTCCGCTATGCCAATGAAATTGATGAAATAAAACCAGTACTTGAAGATTTACCCTCATAATACGATTACTTTCATGATAATTAGATATCCCCTATTATCATTGTGCCTGATTTAACGAAAAGAGAAAAGGGTTTACTTTTGTAGGTATTAGGTAAACAAAAAGGAGCGCTAGCTTGGAAAATGTCTAACATCAAAGGAATTAGTCCGTCAATCTGCACACATAAGATCCTTATAGAGGACGAATTCAAACTTACCATTCAACCCCAGATATGTTTGAATCCAAAAGTCCAAGATGTTGTAAAAAACAAGATTGTTAAACAGCTCATGGGTCAGCCCTATTCACGTTGTTCCAAAGAAAGGAGGAATGACTATAGTTTTGAATGACAATAAAGAACAAATTTCGTCATGAACCGTAATTGCATGGAGAGTTTGCATTGACTACTGCAAGCTTAATGATGTGACACGAAAAGACCATTCCCTCTTTTATTTATCTACCAAATTTTAGAACGATTATCTGGAAATGAGTACTATTGTTTTCTTGATGGTTTTTCAAGTTTCTTTCAAATACCAATTGCCCCAGAAGACCAAGCGAAGACAACTTTCACATACCCTTATGGAACTTTCACCTACAAAAAATTTCGTTTGGATTATGCAATGCCCCTACAACCTTTCAAAGATGTATGACGACATCTTCCATGATGATGGATCTAAACACACACGTTGTGTTAGTGATATTTTGAGTTATATTAATAAGCACGCAGAATATACTTAATAATACTTAGAAGACAGATTATATGATGTAATGTAAGTAAGAACAATAAACACAAAGTTCCAATATTATTAAGAAATAATACGAGTGATCTTGCTTATCACTAGGGTTACACCTTGAAGCTAATATAAATAATACGTATACTAAGCAATGACCTAGGATCTCCTTTTATAGCACAAGGAGTACTTTACAAGATAAGTGTAATGCTAACAATATAGAATATACACAAGATCTTTTCTATACTTATCAATGCACGGATAGTTAACAATTATCCTAAGAGCAGTGGTAATATTTGTACTGGCAGTGGTAATGAGTTTCCACTGCTAGTATATTCTTTAGCAGTGTCTTCCACAAGACTATCAGTGGTAATTGTTAGTATTATTCCCAACAATCCTCCCCTAAACTTATGGCTTCTCTGCAAATCAATAAGTTTCTTCAATCTTCATTATCTGCAAGGATTTAGGAATTCTTCCAAACATATTACTTTCTTCTCAAAGCCTGAATAGCTCTTGAACATTGATCTTGAAGCCTATGTAGCAAAGCTCTGACTTTCTCAGTATCTTCATGGACTCTTATAGTTGTACACAACATCACAGTGAGAGTTCCAGCTCTGAGTGGGTATTCTTTTTCAACAAACATAAATGCATCCACTCCATCTGATGTTGAAACATGATGAACTTCACATGAATCATAGTAAGTCCATGTAGTACCAGGACATGAACATGCAAATTTCCAGAAATCATCCTTTGCATCTAGTTCATAGAGCCTTCTAAGATTTATCCATAACTGCATTTCCTTCCTATCTTTAAGATTTTCAGCATCAAACCTTTCTTGAACTAATCTCTACAACGAATCAAGATCATCTCTGTCACATGCTTTGATAAGTTCTTCAAAATGTATGAATGATGAAGTTTCACCACCTAGCCTTGTTATCTTCCATGTTGGAGCAAAATTGCTATCAGTGAAAACTTCCCACTCAACAATAGGATGTCTGACTTGCAGTAGTTCTAGATAAAAATCTTCTTCTTCTACCAATATAATTTCAGTCAGTTGTTCATCTGTGAATTTCTCAGTTGGAAGTTCTTGTTTTTCAACAAACTTTGTCTTCTTAAATGTCTGAGAATCACTTTCTTTGGCCTTTCTCTTCAGATTAGGATACCTTCTTTCTTCTTCTTCAGAGTCAATTGGAATGAAATCTTTATCTTGTCTTTGAACTCTATAGTAGATACCTTCAACTTGATCATCAGGCATTCCTTTGAATTGATGTCTTTTCCAGCCACCAACATTGCAACAATAAGTCTTCATGTATGCAATAACTTGTGCCTTGGTTGGTTGCCTTGGTTTCTTTTGACCTTTTTTGACTGAACTGATTACATCCTGAAGTGCTTGGCTATTCTTCATCAGAATAAAATCCTTCAACTAAGCAGTTCTTTGTTCTTCAGTTAAAGACTTATCAGCTATGAGGTCAATTGCTTTCTTCTTGATCACTGGATCATAAGCAATCAAGAAATCAATCTCTTGATCTGTAGGTACATAGCTAAATTCTGGAGTCTTTTCTCTAAGTATTGTAGTTAGAGAAGTGGAAACTGGATCTTCAGTGGTTTCCATTATGTCCAGCCTTTTAGCCTCCATAAAGCTAGCAATCTCCAATTCATCAAGCTTTTTCTTTGCAGCAACTTCATCTTCATTAATCTTTCTAGCAACTTCAGCATCATGAGCAATCTGAGCTTGTTCTTTCTTTGAAATCTTTCTTCTTGTTTGCTCCTTGCTTTGCATAACAGTTTTACCTTTTTCTTTCTTTTGCTTTTCAATTTCTTCACTTACAGTGGCAACATCATGTCCAACAGTGGGAACATTTGTCTCTGCAGTGGAAATTGGATCAGTGGTAAAATCAGCAGTTGCAGTACTAAAAATATCTTGCTCTAGTTGCTCTTCCTGAGTATCAGCTTCCTCTGCACCTTTACTAGAAACACCTTCATCTTCAAAATCAGTTCTCCTCCCCTGAGTTTCAGCATCTGTTTTCCTCCCCTGTTTGGGAGAATTTCCCAAATCTTTATTAAAATCAGCTGAATCACCATCATCAGGTGAGGATGGAGATGATATCATTATCTTTGCAGTTTTCTTCTTCTTTTTCAACCCCTGCAGCTCTTCTTTCAAGGTCTGAATCTCCTCTTTTAAGTTTGTAATGTCCATGGCATGCTGCTTCTTTACTTGTGCCAGGTCTTGTTGTAGAGATTCAACCTGCTTGGCTAATTTGTTACACATATCCATCAATTCCATTTGTTGCCCACTGCCCTCAACACTTCCAATTGTGTGACCTGTTGGGAGAGGTGAATCATGCGGCAATGGCTCAGATTCCTCCCTAGTTGGACTAGGTTGAAGTCTAGAACCACCACTGCTTGTTCCTTATATGGGTAGTATTTAGAAAGTCCACAATCTGATGAAAAACAGGGCCACTCTTCTCGTTTGACTTTTTCAAGTAGGCCACTTGGTTGTGATCATCTGCAAAAGTGATTGGTGCCATAGAATCTTTTGATGAAAAATATGTAACATATTGGATTTCATAAACACTCAATCAATCACAAATATGGCGTATGGTTTAAGAGTTTAGAGAGAGAAAGTAGGATGGGAGCCTTTCTAGAGAGAGAAAGTGAAAGAAAACATAGAAGGTTAGATTAAGAATGAAAGGTCCAACCCTCTACCTTGGGAGGTAGAGGGTATTTATAGTTACATAATAAACGTCCTCCTTCGGACTGTGGATCAGGCATACAGTGGGTAAAGACCGTCCTTCCTCCACGGTGTTGCTCTAAACTAAACTATGTTAATAACTAACTAATAATCAAGCAAATAACGATATGTCTACGAGCTAACTTATGCTAGATTATATTTGGGGTGACCGACTCTTCCCTATGGAATTTCTAATTCCTAACAATCTCCCCCTAAGGGAGGTCACCCCATGTTTTACATTTCGAATCCTAGCATTCTATTTAATCTTCAGTCTTGAGCTTGTAGACTTTAATTCTTCAACTTCCGCATCATTGTGCTTTAGCAGTGACTCTTCATAGTCCGCATAGTTTTGTACTTTGAGTGGAGGTCTTTGAACTGATCCACATCTTTGATGATCTTCGAGCTTTCTTTGAGATCATCAGCCACAGAAAATCTCTGGATCACCCTTTGTTGTGTTGCCTTCATGTGATGTTGTGCCTTTTGGACCGACATGCTCACACTTTTGAATCATGACATCTTTTCATCAGAGTAGCGGAAGCTTTTACTTGTTCAAGATATTTGCAGCAACGTAGCAGAAGCATAGTATAAAAATATCTAAGCCAGGTTCTGTAGATATGCACAAGTCATGATTTCTTCAATTAAGTGTGGATGCTGTGAGCATGCGGCTTTGGATTGACTTCTCAATTCTGATCAGCTGCAACCGTCTAAATGTACCTGCAAACAGCAGTTAGCAATAAAAACACACGAAAGAGTCTTTGATCACTTTCGTTGAATTGAGGTTCACGGCCCACGGTTCCCCGTTGATCAGTACAAGTACTGCCTGTGATCAGGTAGGATTCTAAAGAATCTCCTTGACAGGGTTTCGCAGCTGTTCTCAAACCGGAACATCTCAAAGAAGACAACATGGATTGAGTGAACCAGCAAATTGAGATTCACTGATTGATTAAAAATGATTTGAAAACAATCGCGTATTGCTTGAAGAAAGAGTTTTGCAATACGACGAAGGTTTTATAAGAAAATTTAAATTTCAATCATAAATACCCTTTTAATTTTGAAAACTTAATACACAGTCGATGCGCAATAGAAAGAGAGTTTGAGCACACCAACCGGTTTTCAAAGGTATCCGTCAATCCATTTCCTGGACCAAGGTTGATTCAAGAGTGAATCGCCCCATCGTTTCTATCTAGTTGTCACAAGCTTGATCTTTAGAAAAGATCTCACATGTCACCCACCAAGAGCTAGTTTGATGTTGGCTCTAGAAGGATTTCCATCCTCATCATGAATATTTTCATATCACCCAGATGTTCTGGCAATTACCACAAGGATAATGCGTAGGACTCTTAAGATATATTCTCACTTTCCACATTGTGTAAAACAGTGAGTCTTCATTAATTTTGTGTCCTAATGAGATTTTGTGGATGATCTCTTGGCTCTAGACTCAATTGTGCACATTTGGTTCCTATGCCGGAGACTAGGGAGAGGGTCTCCTTCTTCAATATCAACAATCTCTAAGAGAAAGTCGATAGATTATGTAGGTTCCCCGAGAGAATGAAACAAGCCCTTTTAAGAGGAACTTGAGTAGCTTGGGAAGTTTAGTGCAGTGCGTCACTGGGTCCATGACGTCTTGTCTTCAATAACAGTGTTACCTTAGTAAACACCAGTAGCATATGTATTGAACCCGGTTTCTGCCTTAAGGTTGAATTAATGGAGGGCTATTTCTTTTCACCTTTTTCACATTCAGTTTTTTTTCATTTTTCAACCCCTTCAGTGCTTACCGAGACTTCATAACTAGAACCTTGTTGGGTTTATTCCAGTTCTAGCTCAATCTCAGTCGGCACTATTCCCATATTCTCATTTTTTTCCTTTTTCCATCATACTTAAGGACTCTACACTATCTAGTGGATTCTCCCTGGGTAGATCCCTCCAGCTCTGGCGGGATCGTGGGAACGAATACCTAACCTAACCATCCTTATAACACCATGCATAAAGTAAATTGGTCAGTCTTTTAGTATTGTTCATTCTTCCTTGAAACCAATTGAAAAATCATTTGGAAAAACAATCAAGGTACTTGTGATACGAGATCAAAGCATTTTGTACCTTAATAGTTTTGATCTTTTAGAAAACCTCCCCCTCAACATGTGCATATGATTTAGAAATTGTTTAGCACATGGAGGCAAGAGGACTTTGAAATATTTTCTTTGATCACAATTTTCATAGAAAAAGCCATTTGATTTTCTTGGTAAATTCTCCCCCTCAATATGTGCGTAGGATATATGAAATTATTTTATCACATTGAGGCAGGAGTTCTTTAAAGTACTTTTCATGATTGCCAATAGAAACCATTCGCTCCCCCTCAATATGTGCATCGATATACGAAAGAGTTTGACACATATTAGAGAGAGCCAGCACATTGAATCAAATGATCACCTTTTATCAAATTTCATATTAAATCACAAATTCTCCCCCGATCAAAAATATCAAACCCTTTGAGATTTTGGATCCCAAGTGATTTAATAAGGTTTAGAAAACATGGGAGAATATGTGCCTGATTTAAAACTCATCATGTTTTTGGATAAATGCTCCCCCTCAACATGTGCATTGTATATTTGAAATCGTTTGGCACATGGAGGCAGGAGTGCCTTTAAAGGACTAAAACCAATTCCATTTAAACAAATTTGAGATTTAAATCACGATCTCACCCCCGATCAAAAATTTCAAACCATTTGAGATTTGTGATCCCAAAAGATTGAAATCATTTAGAAAATTTTGGGGAAAGACGTGGCAAGATTTAATTTTGAAAAATGATAGATAAGGAACAGATTTAGACATTAAAGATTGTTAGTGTCAGGTATGACAGTTTTTAAGAGATCTTTAAGTAGAATAAAACAATTTCACAATCAAACAAGAACAGAAAAAATTTCATTTTGTAAGATCTTGATTCTAAAGAAAAAATCATACCATGACATAACATTAAATCTTTAGATCACCACTTATTTTCGTACAAAACGGACTTTTTGATGAAATATCGTTTGAAAATATTTAATTTGAAATCACTCTCCCCCTCAATCGATGACTGTATTCGTTGATTGAGTGACTTAAGTTTTGAAAAAATGAAGTCCGGTGATTTCCAAAATTTAGTTCAATTTATTTTCAAAACAATATTTTTCCATTTTCAAAACAATGTTTTCAAAATTGTTTAAAAATGGTATTACCACTATTATCCCTGCACAAAGATACGTTAGGTGGTTGAGCCGCTTTTGTTGTTGTTGCTGTAGGGTTTGGAAGAAAAACCGTCTGCTGATGCAGTGAGACTTCTTACGTTGCATTTTAATGCCAACTGAGGTCAAATTAAGCTTCGTTTCTTCATTTGCTGATGAAGAAAACCATTTGCTGATGCAGTGAGACCTCTTACGTTGCATTTTTCCATGCCAACTCTCCATAGAAGTCCAATTAAGCTCCGTTTCTTCATTTGTCAACACAAGATATAGTTACCCTTTCCTTTCGGCATCCAATCATCTTAAACTATGGGATCCAGATCGGGAACATTCTTTTAAACCATGTTATCTGCATACGTTAGTGAACACACATACTGTTGGGAATTGCTGAGTTGTTGATTACAAAACACGAGCAAGAAAGAAAAACGAAGAAACAATGAGGGATGATTATGTAATATTTAGATAGCTTTTCTAGTAAGCTATTATTAGGGTTTTATGTAACCTCCCTCTCTTATATAAAGAGGGTAGGGCATCTAGGTTTAATCATGTCTTCCATCCCCTTTCCATTATCCTTTTCATTCATTTGATAGTAGACATCTCCAATGAGAGTCTAATTAATGCATAGAGCGTCTAGTAGTTGTAGTAGTATTAGTTTTCATTCAATAAAGAAAACCTTATAGTGATGTTGATTGTGTTATTCTTATTCCGCTGTGCATCAATCAATCAATGTTACTCATACCCTAGTTGAGTCCGGATCTTGGATTCTACAAGAATCAACTGCAATAGAAACTCTCTCTGACTATCTTTATCAACCCATATGTAGACAATTTGAAGTGACCACTGTTGAAGAAAACCCGATATACCAAACTTGAAACGGAAGTCAAATTCCCCGCATTTGTATCTTAAGCTTGCACTTAATGATGGAAGAATGGTGTCGAGAATCTATGCTTCAAGCAAATCTCTAAGTACTCACTACTCAAACAAAGTATGAGACATTAACACCTCTTGAGATTATCCACATCGTCATCTGCATGTGACACTGAGTAAAACAACGTAACTCCTAATAGTGATAGTTAACCAGTTCTTCAACCAACTAGCCCGACTTCTGGTAACTAGATAAACCAAGTATTCAACTCAAAATCTTAAGCCCGAGCAAGTTATCAAATAGGAACACGCCTTTGTTGAAATTTAACTTCAATCTCATATAAGTGATAAATGATTAACTCTGAAGTCATCAACTTGTGTCAAATGCCCAACACGTGAAAACAACATACAATCGGATGTACATTGACCCACTGAATGAACCGCAACAAATGATTCCTCAACATCAATGCATTCTTCCTAAAGGTATACATGTAGAGACTGATCTAGAAGATTCACCAATAATGTATTCGAGCAGATGAGGTAGTCATTTTCCTTAATGTTCATGTGGTTGATTTATAGCGTGCACAATGAGAGGAACAATAATCCGTGAAGATTTCCCAAAGGAATACCAAAGAGTGGATCATTATTCAATAGTGCAACTACAATATCATGATAGTCATGATCAACGCCTTGTGAAGTAACTAGAGATAAGGTTTCTTGAGAAGTACTTCTTAGATGGTGAACCAGTTGAGTCAGTAGGAACCGGAGCATGAGCTTCAGAAACTGGATGATCAACATTCGTTGGAGGTTGGAAGTACTCATCAAAGATATCTTTGAAAAATAATGAATCCCAACCAATGAATCCCAGTTATCCTTAGTAAGTGAAGCATTAGGCGTTGAAGAAGAATCATATGACCATAATTCAAGCATCCATCAACATGTAGTATATGCACTCTTCTCCCCCTCAAAAATTGCATCCGAAGTTGCCATTTTTGATTTGAACAAGTGAATAAGAATATACACCAATGAACGTAGATCCACTTGAGGGTTGAAAGAGCGTGGAAAAACATGAAGCTTGTTGATGAAGAATGTCGATGAGAATGGTCATACACATAAAGATTTCTCTTTTTTTGAAGATAAAGCGCACTGAAGCGTACACCTTTCTTTTCTTTGAGGAACGGGGCCTGAAGTGTTATCTGCAGACGCCATAATGATGAAGTACGAGGCCTGAACTGATGTGAACAGACGTCATAGCCGAATGAATATCAAGATTGAGTTACTTGAACCCGTGAGTTATGAGATATCAATACATTTGTAATCCATACTTTAAGCCAGTCCATGTAGTGAAGGATCGAAGTATCTGCAACAGAGTAAGGACTACCTGCACTAATATTACAAACTTGATTGCATATATTTTGGTTAGTGACATTAGTATCCAAACCCTTTGGGGTTTCACAGTCAACCTTGATTTTGTCATCGGTAAAGAGCTTTCCGGTAGGCATCCACCTAAGTCCAACATCCTTAAACATTTTACCAGACGGAATCCACTTATGGCAAGGTCTAGGATTGGTGACATACTTATGCACAGTCAAAGACTTGTTGGTATTCCTAGACTCCAAAGATTTAGTAGTTGGGATCCGTCTAGGTGGAGTTTTAGGTTTGGTTTGTATCATAACATGTTGAACCTTAGCCATGTTAGTAGTCTTAGTGGATTGTACCTTAGCATGTGAATTAGGAAAATGTTTCTTATTCGGAAAAGACTCGAAATTTCTAGTTTCATTTTCTACATGCTTAGCATTCTTCTTCATATAACTACTCTTAGATGCAAGCCAACCCCTAGTCTTTTGAGAGTTCCTAGGTAATGATTTACTACTACTAGCAGTGCCTTGAAATCTCGTGGAATGCATCACCCTAGGTCTTGCACCTAAAATTCCGTCTTTTCGAATCTGTGCCTTTTTCCTAGCTTCTTCTAGATAATAGTTCTTCCACAAGTCATTCATATCATATGAATTATGGGTTTTAATGCTTGGTTTTGACACTGTTTTCGAACTATTCCTACAGGTGTTGGGAGTAGAAGCATTATTCTTAGGTAACTTAGGTAAAGTGACTGATTTTGACAAAACTTTTATCGCATCAACTTGGGAGACAAACCGTGTTTTTGAAAATTTTGGTCTTTTGGATATAAACGCAGTAGGCTGCCTAACAACGGACCGGTTTCTAATGGGATGAGAAACTGGTTTCCCCAAGGTTGACGGTTTTGTAAACTTAGTGTTCACACTTTTCCCTACAGTTTTCCTAAGCTCATTTTTTAAGGCAACAATAGCGAAACTCTTTTCCTGAAGTTGAGCTTTTAGTTCATCAATTTTTGCTATCAAAGAGTTTGTTTTTTCAATTGACTTAGTTCTAGCTTCTTTGACAGAGTCACTTAGTTCTATGTGATGCTTTCTCAAAGACTCATTTTCCTTTAGTAATTTGGCCACACAAACCGCTAATTCATCATTTCTCATTTGAATATCATCAATAGTATTAACTTCAGAATTACTTGTAACCAAATTACTTTTCACATGCATATTAGAAATATGTTTCTTCAAATTGTTGATAGTTGAGTTTTTGTCTTGAAGCTGAGCTTTCAAAGTGGTAATTTCAAAAAGTTCACGAAATTCAGGAAGTTCCGGATTTTTACATGGTTTGTTAAATTGAAAACTTTCTTCTTTACTCTATATTGCAATTTCAAGTGAAATGCAATGTTTTTCAAGTTTTGAGAATTTGTTTGAAAGTTCATCAAAAGCCTTTTTATCAACCATATCATATGTTTAGAAATTATTAGACTCAGCCTCAACCAAGGAACATATATCAGATTCATGTTCAGCATTAAGATCAGTATGTTTAGGTACATTAGCAGATGCACTATGTTGAACAATTAAGGGTACCTCATCACATGACACCTGTTCATTTATCTGTCTAATATCTGCATCCACATCATATGTAACATGAGTTACTGAACAATTTTTTGCATCATTCTTTGTTGTCTCTGTTAATCTGCATTCAGCAACACCCGATTCTTCAACTGATACATTACCCAACTCATCACAACTTTCTATCAACAGTACCAGACTCTCATCAATTATTTCATCTTTCTGAGTAACTTCCTCAATATACTTCTCCACTTTGTCCATGAGATGGATAAGTGTCTCTATGAACACGCCAATTTCCATTCCAGTGTGTTTCTTGAAAGACATTTCAGTCATGTCTTGATCATAATCTGATGTAAATTCCCCACTGATGAATGACTGAAATTGGTTGTGGATCACTTGTAGTGCAGCACTGATACTATCCCTTTGAACCTTTTCTTTATCAAGTTGTTGTTCCAATTGTCCTAAATTCAATAGTGATGTTCCCGTTAATGTGGATAAATCTTGACGGAAAAGGGCATTGCATGTTCGTTCCATTCCAATCTGTGTGAGTAACATGAGGTGTGAGTGAAGTTGGTGATAAGGTTCAATGCTACTTTACTTTTGCATGGCATTCTGTAGTCTAAACAGGTGCAATTCTCTCTCTTCAGACTCTGAACACGAAGAACTCACATCCTCATTGTTTAATTCACGCATCTTTAATCGTTCAGTGTAGCATACATTATCAATGTTGTCCACAGCATCATACAATTAAAGTACTTCTAAAATCACTGAATCAGGAGTGTAAGACATGATGTTGATGTATACATGGGATTTCACAAGTCTGTGATTTAAACCGAGAAATAGAATCTTTCGCGGGATTTTACTAAAATCAAGACCAAACCGTTAAGCAATGACCAATGGAATGTGTTAAGATGACTGATGGAACGACATAGTGATAGACAATTGTATGTTAGGGCATATGATTGTTTGTAGGATTAGCTGAGATATTGTTTGGTTGAGATTTGGATTGGTTTATGCTCGTTTTTTCGGAGAAATTTAGGTCAAAAAACATAAAAACCTCAATAAATTCTGTTCGGAGCGGATTTAGGCCTCGAAGGTTGACCTGAATAAATAGTTTTTTCGGCCTGCCATTCACCTCGTTCTCACGGTCGTTTTGATGGTTAGAACGCTGAAAACGGAGTTACGGTTCAAAAGTTATGGCCGTTTGAAGTTTTGTCGGGAAAAGTCAACAAGTCGCTAGCAAGACAAGTCGCTAGAGTAACCAAGTCGCTAAACACAAGTCGCTATGAACCCAAGTCGCTGAACATAAGTCGCTAAGCACCAAGTCGCTAAGTAGCAACTCGGTAGACTTCAAGTTGCTATGAATCAAGTCGCTAAGCCCAAGTCGCTAAGACACAATTAAGTTGCTAAAGAACAACTCGCTAAGATCCAAGTCGCTAGTATCAAGTCGCTAACAATTTACACTACAACTCGCTGAAGCAAGTCGCTAACCTCACCAAGTCGCTAGCCGTAGTGGAATATCCACTAATTTGTACTATTTTTCGGCTTGTCTCAATAGACAAGTCGCTAACAACTAACACTGTAACTCGCTAACTTTTACTGAAGCAAGTCGCTACGATGAAAAACACTACGAGAGCCAAGTCGCTAGCATGAAAAACTTCAAAAACACACTTTTCAATCCAAAACAAGCTCAACCACAGTGATTCAAGCTTTCCAAATCAAAACCCAAGCACTTACAATGATTCTTAACACAAAAGTACACCTAAAATTCAAACTTTAACACTAGAAATGATCCAAATGATGCAAAAACCACTAAACGTTTTCAAACTCAAAAACCATCTAAAAACACTAGAAATCCAAGGATATGTAAGAGAGATGATCAAACCATTGCCCTTGATACTATTTGTAACATATTGGATTTCATAAACACTCAATCAATCACAAATATGGTGTATGGTTTAAGAGTTTAGAGAGAGAAAGTAGGATGGGAGCCTTTTTAGAGAGAGAAAGTGAAAGAAAACATAGAAGGTTAGATTAAGAATGAAAGGTACAACCCTGTACCTTGGGAGGTAGAGGGTATTTATAGTTAAATAATAAACGTCCTCCTTCGGACTGTGGATCAGGCATACAGTGGGTAAAGACCCGTTCTTCCTACACGGTGTTGCTCTAAACTAAACTATGCTAATAACTAACTAATAATCAAGCAAATAACGATATGTCTACGAGCTAACTTATGCTAGATTATATTTGGGGTGACAGACTCTTCACTATGGAATTTCTAATTCCTAACAAAATAGATTGTGTCAGTATGAATAGTATAAAGAACTCGCCAATTGAGAGAAAGATATATAGTGGTAGGGTTTAAGATTTTTGCGCAAGAAAAATTATCTAAGGAAAGAATTTATCTTTAGAGGATAAATATCAATAAGGAAAGTAGATAATCTTATAAAAATTTACCCTATATATATGGAAAGTAATTTCTCTTCAACGGCTAGTAAAAAATTAGTTACTGACACAACAGTTGTAACGGCTAGATCAACAGTTGTAAAAATAACACTGTCAGTGAAAACTGTGAACTAGCAGTGGTAATTTTTCACAAAAATATTTCAAAGAGCAGTGGTAAAGAAAAACATATAAAAATTAGACTGCTCGTTATCATAGTTTTTAGCAAACTACCAGCTGTCAACGGATTTGATATGTCTTTACTATGAGCCGTTTGCTATGGACTAGCCAACTCTTAATCTTAAAGAATATGGTGAGTTGAGAACCATATATTTTTTGGTAAACTATCAACCATAAACGGATTTGTCAAGTCTTTACCAGTAGCCGTTTGCTCTGGACTAGTTGATTCTTATGTGGGTTAGACATGGTGAATCAATAACCATTTGTTGTGTGTCTCAGATACACACCTTTTATGATCAACTCCCATCTATGTTGCATAAACGTTATTGAACAAGCAAAAACACAAGCACAAAATCATATACAAACTTATACAACAATGTTAGTACCCAAAGACTTCCACTCAACACCAAAGACCATTAGACACAAAAAGTTTATGGATTTAACATTCCAATACTTGTTACCAAGTACTGAAATCTACCCACATCAAGTCCTTTTGTTAATAAATCAGCATAGTTGTCATCAGTATGGATTTTGACAACTTGAATTAGTCCTTTTTCATAACAATCTCTTATGAAATGGTGTCTAATTTCAATATGTTTAGTCATTGTGTGTTGAACTGGATTCTTAATAATGCAAATGGTACTGCTACTGTCAGTATGGATGATGGTATTCATGAAATTGTACCCATAGTCCAAAAGTTGATTCTGAAGCCATAGAACTTGAGCACAGCAACTTGCAGCATCCACATACTCTGCCTCAGTTGATGAATTAGCCACCATTGTTTGTTTCTTGCACTGCCATGATACTAATCTGTTGCCAATAAATTGGCATCCTCCTGTTGTAGATTTTCTATCCAAACTGGCTCTAGCATAGTCACTATCTGAGTAAGTAACCAAATCTAGAGGAGATTCTCTACTGTACCATAATCCCAGAGTAGGAAATGCTTTAAGATATCTGAAAATCTTCTTCACAACAGTCAAGTGAGAGAACCTGGGAGTGACCTAAAACCGTGCACAAGCACAAACTGCAAACATAATGTCTAGATGATGTAAGATACATCAGAGAACCAATAATAGACCTGTACATGTGTACATAAACTGCTTCACCACTATTTTCCTTCAAAAGTTGATGTGTGGTCTTGTCTGCAGGGGTACTGGATGACTATGCATCAGAGAACTTGAACTTCCTTAGTATCTCAGCCACATATTTATCTTGATTCATGAAAATACCATCTGGCCTTTGTTGTACTTGAAGTCCCAAAAAGAATGTGAGTTCACCCATAGAACTCATCTTGAATTCTTCCTGCATTAGCTTCTCAAATTCTTTGCACATCTCTGTATTTGTAGATCCAAAAATGATATCATCAACATATACCTGAACTAACAAGATATCATTCTTGTCTTTCTTGATGAACAAAGTTTGATCCACTCTGCCTCTATGAAACCCATTATCAAGAAGATAAGTAGTCAAGGTCTCATACCATTTTCGTGGTGCTTGATGCAAGCCATACAAAGCTTTAACCACCCTGTACACTTTGTTAGGATAGTCAGGGTCTTCAAAGCCTGGAGGTTGTGAAACATATACCTCCTCATCAATCTGCCCATATAGAAAAGCACTCTTTACATCCATTTGACAGACTTTAAAGCCCATAAAGGATGCATAGGCTAAGAACAGCCCGATTGCTTTAATTCGTGCCACTGGGGCAAACACTTCTTCATAGTCAATACCCTCCTCCCGAGTGTATCCTTGAGCCACAAGCCTAGCCTTGTTTCTGATAACAATTCCTCTTTCATCCTTCTTGTTTCTGAACACCCATTTTGTACCTATTACCTTCTTGCCATGAGGTAAATCACAAAGCACTCAAACCTTTTGAAGCTTGAATTGGAGCAACTCTTCTTGCATTGCTTCCACCTAACTTTCATATTCAAGTGCCTTGTATACATTCTTAGGCTCCATTTGTGACAGAAAACATATAAAGAGACATTTATTCTTGCCTTCATGAGTCTTAGATTCATATATTTCACTAATGAATCCATGAATATCAGGCAGCTTTATTTTTCTTCTAGTCTTCACAGGTGAATGGACATCCCCAATTACATTTTCAAGAGGATGTAATTCATGAATGGAAGAATAAGGAGTCTGAGGAACTGCAATCTCATGTGGCATATTTGAGATTTCAACATCATTGGCTTGAGCTTCCTCTCTAACTGGAGTTATAACTTCCACTTCTGGTGTTGCAGTGGAAACATCTGGCCTAACAGTGGAATCTGAATTTCCACTGCTTTCAGAGTTTTCAACATTCAAGTTGCTACTTCCTTCCTTTCCAAAAACATTAGAAGGTTGAGCATCTCCAGTCTTTGGTATATCATCATTATCTGCATAGTCCCAAAGTGGTAGACTGAATTCATCTTGATCATGTGCTTGATCCTTGCTTGGTTCATCATCATCAAGAAACTCTTCTGAACCTGCAAAATCAAAAGTATATGTCTCTGTAGAGATAGGCACATAATTCATAGTATTGGTTAGAGTATCAAGATCAAACAGCCTTTCTGGACCATTTCCTTTGAGATTAACTTTGTTTTCCAGGAACTCAACATGCAAATTCTCTTCAATCTTTTGGGTTCTTAAGTTGAATACTCTAAAAGCTTTACTAACCACGGAATACCCAACAAAATACCCTACATCAGCTTTTTCTTCAAATTTGCCCAGATAATCTATGGTATTGAGAACAGTGACATGACATCCAAATGGTCTCATGAAGTCTAGGATAAGGGGTCTACCTCTAAATAACTCATAAGGTGTCTTGTTCTTTGTTTTCACTACTAAAACCCTGTTTTGCACATAACATGCAGTATTAACTGCTTCAGCCCAAAAAGTGATTGGCAATTTTGAATCTGCCAACATGGTTCTAGCAGCCTCTATAAGTGTCTGATTCCTCCTCTCAGCAACACCATTTTGTTGAGGAGTTATAGAAACACTAAATTCTCTTTTAATACCTTTATCTCTTCAAAAATCATCCATAACTATATTCTTAAATTCTGTCCCATTGTCACACCTAATGATTTTAACTTTCATATCATATTGGTTTTCAACTTCTGTGATAAAGATCTTAAGGATGCCAGTTGTTTCATCCTTGGTTCTAAGAAAGAAAACCCATGTAAACCTGCTAAACTCATCAGTCACTACAAGACAATATTTCTTTAGATTCAAGCTGCTCACAGATGTAGGACCAAATAAGTCCATATGTAACATTTGAAGTGGGTGAGCAATAGAGTTAACCAGCTTTGACCTGCAAGAAGCTATGTGTTGTTTGCCTTTAAGACAAGCCACACAGGTTTGATCATTTTCAAATCTTTTCTGAGGTAAGCCTCTCACCAAACCATCTTTGACAATCTTATTAATGGTTTTGAAGTTAACATGACCAAGTCTTCTATGCCATAACATGGATTCATCCACTATGGCCTTTGCAAGAAAGCAAGCATAATCATCTTTAGCAACAATGTTGTTCATATCAAAGTTATATAAGTTTCCTTTTCTAGGAATCTTAAGAAGAATCTGACTTTCCTCAAGTATCTTAAAATCCTTAGAGAGAACAAAGCACATATCTTTAGTAAAAAGAACATTGTTTTTCTTGTCACACATTTGTGACACACTAAAAAGATTATACTTAAGCTCTTTTACATAGTACACAGGTTCAAAGTCCAAGTTACCAGTTTTAATTACCCCTTTATCAGTAACTTTTCCATTAACTCCACCTCCAAAGCTGACATACTGTCCATCACAATGTTCAAAATTTGAGAGATAGGACTTGTTGCCAGTCAGGTGCCTTGAACATCCACTATATGTGTAGCCTTGATCTGATCTTTTTGTCCTTGGATGTTCCTGCACACATAAAAGTAAAGAGTTAGTTTCTTTTGGGAACCCAAGCCATGATTGACTTGGAGCTGCCTCGTGTATCAATATAGTTAAATCTATCAAAGGTCATTGATACACCATTGGGATTGGTTGATGAGGTAATTCCTTTAGGTTTCCATTCCCAACATGCTGAGGCCTTCACAGCATTGCCCATGTCCCTCTTTTCTTGTTTACAACCCTTGTAGTGGGAACTTTTGAATAAGCAGTGGTAACTGCTGGTTTGGTTTTAGGTACCCACTGTTGGTTATAATGAACCTTTTAATTTTGAAAAGTTCTTTTCCCTTGTTGGAATCACTCCTAAACCTAAATCAAGTGTTAGTAATTTACATGTAATAATTAGCTTAATTATGGCCTTTATGTTTGTTTTTAGCCTTAAGCTTATGTAGAAGGCCCATGAGCTTAGGCCCAAGCACATAAAGGAAAGGAAGGGAACTAGGAGTGTTTCCCTAGCTTCCCTCCTATAAATACTCTTGTATAACCCTCACTTGAGGGTTGGTTGTTCAATGCATTTCTCTTTCACACTCTACGCCTAACCATCATAGTTTATACGTGTGTGTTTGTGTGTGTATTGTTCATCCGCCACTCTATCTCCTCTCTATCTCTTTCTAGTAAGCTTGTGTTGTAAATCTAGTGACCTAATAGTGGTATCAATCGCCTACTAGTTGGGTGAATCGTTATTTCTTGAAGTAGGTTTTGGTCCTACGCGTAGAATAACATACTACTTTGGTTTGCTTAAAAACTTGTTTTTTACACTTTTTAATCCAAGATTCTTGTACTTTCAACATTTTAAGGTGTTAAAATACTTGTTTTTGGCAAAAAGTTTCAACCTTTACGCGTGGATCTAAGTTTTTATGCTTGTTTTTGTTCGTGGGTATCGTTCTACGCGTAACCCGTTTAGCCGTTTTGGTTCATCAAGGTTCACACTTTTGTGTTATTTTGGTGTTATTAACGCTATTCCATAACAAAAATCTGGTTTAGAAACAAATTTGGGCATAATCATCTTTACGAGTAAGATTACGCGTATCAAAACCCTAATCTTACGCGTAACTTTATCCGTGGCTTGATCTTCGTTCTCGTGGTTTACTCCGTGTTTTCTTGCTTGGATAAGCCTGAAAATACGTCGACTTTGGATATCTTTTGCACTGTGAAGTGTAAAAGATCACTTGGGATAAAACCCTAATTTTACGCATAAGCATAAAGCTTACGCGTAGAAATCCTACGCATACGATTATTATTACGCATAAGCCTAGTCTTACGCATAAGCTAATCCTACGCCTAACTTTCTACGCCTAACTTTGTGTCTACGCCTAACTTCAGAGTCTTTTCCATACTTACGCGTAAGCTAAAACTACGCGTAACTCTCTTTGTTACGCGTAACTTTGGTGTTTTTACGCATAAGTTCCACTTGGTTTCTTGTGATTTCTACGCCTAAGGACACTTCATCAACAAAGGTTCATTCGACTACAAAGATCCATTTTTACCAACACAAGTTTTCAACATGTCACAACCACCATACTCTAACTATTTCCCTTACACTTATTCGCAACGACAACAACAACTAAGTCCACAACATCAACAATGGAATCAACAACAAGCAATTTATCAACAACAATTTAATCAACAACATACTCCACAACTTGGAGCAATTCCTCCACCACAAATGGTTCAAACACGGCCAAGTCTTCAAGTTCAACCCTACACAAATGACTTCAATCAACATCCATCAAGGAACACTATGAAGGAACCCACTTGGTTTGCAAAGATGTGTGAAGCTTTAAGCAGCCAACAATCAATTCATGAGGCTGGATCACTTGATAGACCTCCAATGCTCACTCCAGGAAACTAGGATCAATGGGTGATAAGGTTCTTTAGGTTTTGTGATCTGAAGAAGCCACATGGAAATTTCTTAAAGAAGGTTATCTTGGAAGGTCCATTTGAGATTCCTATTGTCATTGTACCCGAAGATCCTAATGCTAATCCACCAAGAGATGAACAAACGAACATTGCTACTGTTGCAGAATTGAATCCTCAAGAACTTCTACACTATGAAGCTGATGAACTTGCAATGCAATATATCCTTTTAGGATTACCTAACCCAATTCTTCGAAGTGTTGATGCTCAAAAGACTGCAAAGGAAATGTGGGACCATATTCATCTTCTTATGGAAGGATCTGTACTCAATCAGGAGGATTTGGAATCCAAAATTTACATGGCTTATGAACACTTCATGATTGAACCTGGAGAGACACTAGAGTCTTATCATCATAGATTTTCAGACATCATCAATGATTTGGATAAACACAACATCATCATGCCAAGAATTGCAGTGAATACTAAGTTCCTGAGTAGTCTTGGTCCTGAATGGGAGAAGTATGTCATTTTTCTCCGTCAAGCGAAGAATATGAATCATTCTACATATGGATTGTTGTACGATTACTTGAAGCCTCATGAAAAGGAAGTTGATCGGGAAAGGATTCTCCGTGCTCAAATTGATCCACCTACACATCCGGAAAATCAAAAACTTGCCTTATATGCTCAACAAAGTTATCCTCCTCCACAAGCAACTCAACCAACTGCCTCTGTCACACAAAACAATCATTCCCAGCAACAATCTCAACAAAATCAACTGGTTCCATACAACAACAACAATGCTCAACCAATTGTCAGTGAAGCTAATGAGGACAACGATCCGTTCGATGCATTGCAACAAGGATTTGTTATGATTGCTAATGCTTTTGGCCGTTATACCAACAAATCCAACAATCGTATTCGTTCCTCATCTGACACACGCAATCAGGCTGTTGTCAACAATGGACGAGTTGAAGTTCAGAATCGTGGTTATGGTCGTCAGATGGGCGGTGGTCAAGGGTTTAATGCTGTGGGTCGGAATAACAACAGAGCTCCAGTGGTGGAACAGGGAAATGCTCAGAATGGGTTGAATGGTCTTCGATGCTACAACTGCAATGAGAAGGGACACCTGGCTAATGCATGCCCAAAGCCGAGGACTAGGGGCAGTGCTTATTTCAAAGAGGCTCTTCTTTTGGCTCTTAAGGATGAAGCTGGTGGATCTCTCACAGACAAAGAATAGAGTTTTATGGCAAATGCAGACTCAGATGATGATATGGAGGATTTGCAGGCCAATGCAGCAGTTATGTTGATGGCTAATATGCATGAGTTACACATGAGTGACACAGGCCCAGTGTATGACACTGATGGCTTGTCTCAGGTACCCGAACAAACCATATTTATCTCTGATCTAATATCTTCGCCAACATCTGAATCCGGCAAGGCTCAGACTGTTCAAAATGAGTCATTTACATCTCATTCCGACGATTTTCAAATAGACCCTGTAGTTACATTTGACGATCAAGATGACCTTATGGTTTCCTTTGATAATCAAATTGACTCCGTGGTTATACTTGAGGATCTAAATAATGATCATGTGGTAACTTCTGTTGAACAAGCCAAACTTTTGCCTCATCGCTCTCTTACTTAAAGACCAGCAATCCCAAATTGAAGAATGTTGTGCATTAAATAAGGACTTAAAAAGTAAAAATGCACTGTTAACCAAGGATTTTGAATGTTTACAAAAGCAACTCAATTTTTTCAAAACTCAAGAAAAACGTGAAAAGGGTTTTGAAGCAGCCTTTACTAAATCTCATCAAAATGAAAAATATTTAGAGAGACAGATGCGTGATCTAGCCGCTTCGAAGAATGCTTTATTGTCTGAGATAGAACAACTGAAACATGAACATAAAAAGCAAATTAACGCTCTCACCTTGGAAAATCAAAAAGCTAAGGCTGAGTTGTTAACTTGTCAAAAACAGTTCTCTGCATACAAAAAGCATTCCACGAACCGAATAGATAATCATCTTGAAGAAATTATCGGCTTGCAACGCAAACTTAAAGAGTTTAAAACTGTTGTTTATAAACATGGTGAGTCAGTAACTGCTATTGAAAAGTTTACCTTAAAACCCGATCCAAAAGGATATGGACCAAATCTTGCTGATTACAAACCAAAGCTTTCAACCAAAACATTCAAACCAAATCCTGAAGTTTCCAGTGCAGAATATAAAATTGATAATTCTGTTATGAGTGTTGTTGAATATCATCGTCAAGAGGAATTAGATGCAGAAGACGAGAGTCGATCAAAATTAAAAACTGTTGTTTACAACAAAGATTTTAATTATTCAAAACCGGTCACTTTTGTCACACCAACGGATTCTTCTAACACACCAAGGGTTATCATCAAAACACCTGAGTCTTCTAATGTTAATCCCCAACCAGATTATGCACAAATTTATGGTCCTTTACCTTCCATCAGTGAAGTAAACTCAAAACCTGAAAATCACAAAATTCTTAGATATTTTGATATTTTCATGGCTGACCTCAAAAATTTAGAACATGAGATAGAATATCATTCTGAAATCAAAGTTCAACACTTTCAATCGCTTCTGGCGCGAGAACAAAGGGACATTTTTTAGAAAGATCTTTTACCAAATGTTAAAAATTTGAAAAGTTGTGCATTGTCTTGGGAACGGGACTTTCATAAGGAACTTGGAGTCATGAAGGTCGTTTTCGAGAAAACTGAAACATCTATTTCTAATACTAAACGTAAAAAGAAAATGTTGAGAAAAGATGTTGATTGACTCTTGAAAGATGTTATATGTGCTAATATCCATAATGTTGTGTTATTCCATTCTTTGCCACATGCATCTGATTATATCTCTGCTGATAATGTTGACTCTGTGGTAACTGTTGAGAATACTGATAATGTGCTTCAGATCGAGTCTTTAAAAGCTGAAAATGAACGATTACTTAACGAACTTTACAATGCAAAACGTCGTCTTAATTGGTGTGAAAAAGATATTCACAATCAACAACTTGGTTTTCAAAAGAAAATCGCTCAGTTGCATACAAAATCTTTTGATCCTAAACTTGAGCAACTGGATGATCAAAACGTGTCTTTGAAAAGTCAAATCTCAAAATATGAACAAGAACTTGTAACAGTTAAACAGGAATATGGTGTCATATTTGATTTACTCAATAAGACTCGTCATGAAGCATCAAATGAACTTGATCACTATCTTGCTCACACTAGAGAAGTTATGAATTTTGCTGGTAATATTTGTTCTGAAAATCAAGATTTGATTCACACTATCTCTAAGTTAAGAGAAATGTTAGGAAAGTATGAACAACTTTCGCCAACCGTCATTAAGAGATTAGCACCAGTAACACTTAGTAATCGTGCACCTAGAATCCCTACTGCCAAATCACAAGTTGCTAACGTGCTTCCTTCTACTGAAACAGGAATAGTTGCGTCTTTTCCAAACGTCCGCACTTCACAGCCTAGGAGCACTCAATCGAAGAATAGGAAGTTGCGACCTAAGAAAAGATCAATAAGGAATGCTAAAGTAGAAGAACACCCTAGGACTATGAATAAGACTCACGTTGCTTCCACTATAGATATTGCGTCTGGCAAATGTAATAGAAATGGTGATGTAACGAATGCTAAACCTTTAAGTACTTTTGATATTCAGTCTAATGCACCTTGTGTAATTTGTCGTAAAAGTATGAATTCTGATTGTCATGACAAATGTGTTGCTAAAGCTATAATCTCTCGTTTACGGAATCCTAAGAATCGGCATACCACTAGGCCCACTAATCATACTAAGTCTGTGCTTGGTAGACCGCCTTCTTTAGATTCTAAGGCAAGCATTACAGTCCCTGTAGATCCAGTTTCACCTCCTAAGAATGTAGTACCACCTAGTGCATTCACAAAGACTAAAGCAAACAGTAGTTATAGATGGCAGAAATGGATATATAACACATTAGGTTTTAAATGGATGCCTAAAGTTATTAATGTGTGTATGTCTACTATCACTGCTCCGAAACCCTCTAACATTTCAGGTTCCACATCTACTTCTATTCCATCTGTGTCGTCTGTGTGTAATGCAGGTGATACAGATCATTCACTGGATTGTTGATAGCGGATGTTCCCGACACATGACAGGCAACCTTAAACTGTTATCAAACTTTATTGCAAAGTTCTTTGGCACTGTCAGATTCGGGAATGATCACTTCGCAGCTATCATGGGCTACGGAGACTATATCAATGGGAACATCGAAATTAGCAGGGTTTACTATGTGGAAGGCCTCGGTCACAATCTGTTTTCAGTAGGTCAGTTTTGTGATGGAGATTTGGAGGTTGCTTTCAGGGAGAAAACTTGTTTCATTCTTGATCTACAAGGAAATGACCTTATGTCTGGCTCGCGTAATTCTAGTCTCTACACTATCTCTATGCAAGACATGGTTGCTTCATCTCCCATTTGCTTACTTTCAAAGGCAACATCAACAAAATCCTGGCTATGGCACCGTCGTCTATCACATCTAAACTTTCAAACCATCACCAACCTTGCTCGACACAAACTAGTTGAAGGTCTCCCACGATTCCGGTATTCAAAAGATCACCTTTGCTCAGCTTGTGAACAAGGAAAAAGCACTTGTGGTCATTTTCCTTCAAAGGTGGAACACAGCTCTCAGCATGTGCTTCATCTTCTTCACATGGATTTGTGTGGCCCAATGCGCGTGCAAACGATCAATGGCAAACGCTACATCTTAGTAATTGTTGATGACTACTCACGATGGACTTGGGTCTACTTTCTTCGAAGCAAAGACCAAGCTCCACAAATGATCATCACCTTTCTCACGAAAATTCAAGTTCAGCTCCGGAACACCGTCCGCCAAATAAGAACAGACAAAGGAACTGAATTTGTTAACCAAACCCTTCGTGAATTTTATGAGAAAGTGGGAATTCAGTATCAAACATCTATTGCACGTACACCAAAACAAAACGGAGTTGTTGAAAGACGAAACCAAACGTTAGTGGAAGCTGCAAGAACAATGTTAATCAATGCTAAACTTCCAGATTACTTGTGGGCAGAAGCTGTATCTACTGCATGCTATACTCAAAACCGTTCTATGATCACAAAACGCCACAACAAAACACCTTTCGAGCTTGTCCACAACCATAAACCGAATCTCAAACACTTTCATGTATTTGGATCCCTTTGCTATCCGAATAATGATCGTGATGATTTTGGAAAGCTCAAAGCCAAAGCCGACATTGGAGTATTTATTGGATACTGTGATAATTCTAAAGGTTACCGAATCTGGATTCATCGTACAAAACAGGTGATGGAAACGATTCATGCTCATTTTGATGAACTTACGGAAATGGCTTCTGAGTATAACAGCTTAGAACCCGGACACAACCGTTTAAACTTCCCTCAACCCCCATCATCAGCTGAACAAAGCCCCCAGCTCACTCGTCAACAAATGGAAAGGTTATTTGCTCCGCTGTTCAGTGACGATATTGATGAACGTGCTCCAGGTGTATCCGCTATTTCCGCTGCACAACCTGATAATATTCCTATACCTGATACAACTGCTACAACAACTACTGTTGAAGAAGCACCACCAGTTGACTCCACCACAACAGTTGAACAAACCGCTTCCAACAATGATGAACCGGCTGATGACATTCTGAATGAAGTACCCCCACCTGCAGATTTTGATCCAAATGCGTTCTTTAACCCGTTTGCTAATGACACTGCTGCACCTGATGTCGCGGAATCATCAACAAACCATTTGAATCCTCAGAATCTGCACAATTTATACCAACATCAACCCTCTACACATCGATGGACAAAAGACCATCCTCTGGCTAATATTATTGGCAACCCGAATCAACCAGTCGGTACGAGACAACATCTTCACACAGATGGTGAACATTACATTTATGCACTCACTGTCTGCCAATCTGAGCCTAAAAACATTAAAGACGCAATGACAAAAGACAACTGGATTGAATCCATGCAAGAAGAACTCAACCAATTCAAACGTCTTGAAGTATGGGAACAGGTTGAAAGACCAACAAGGGTCTACGTCATTGGTCTCAAATGGATTTGGAAAAACAAATTGGATGCTGAAGGGAACGTCATCCGAAACAAGTCACGTCTAGTTGCTAAGGGTTATCGTCAGGAAGAGGGAATAGACTTTGAAGAATATTTTGCTCCGGTTGCTTGTCTTGAGGCTGTTCGGATATTTCTCGCGTTCACGGCTCATATGAATATGACGGTCTTTCAGATGGATGTCAAAACTGAGTTTCTCAACGGACAACTGAAAGAAACGGTTTATGTCAGCCAACCTGAAGGATTCGTTGATCCTGAGTTCCCGAACCATGTCTACAAAATGAACAAAACTCTTTATGGTCTCAAACAAGCCCCTCGGGCATGGTACGATAAGCTATCATCTTTCCTCATTGCTAATAATTTCACCAAAGGTTCGGTTGACCCAACTCTTTTTATACAATATCACGGGGCACATATCTTAATTGTTCAAATTTACGTGGATGACATCATTTTTGGGTCTACACATAAAAAGTTTTCAATCGCTTTTGCAAAACTAATGAAGAAAAATTTTGAAATGTCCATGATGGGTGAACTTACGTTCTTTCTAGGATTACAAGTTCATCAATCACCCCGTGGTATTTTCTTGAGTCAGTCCAAATATGCCCTTGAATTGTCAAACAAATTTGGAATGAAAACCTGTGATACTTATGCCACACCAATGACTCATACCAAGAAGCTAGACGCTGATTTACATGGGAAATTAGTGGACCCTACCAAATACCGAAGTATTATTGGGTCTCTCATGTATCTAACAGCTAGCAGACCTGATATTGTATTTGCCATTTATCTATGCTCCCGTTATCAGTCGCGACCAACTGAAACCCACCTCTCTGAGGCTAAAAGAATCCTCCGATACATCAAGGGAACCATTAACTTGGGGATCTGGTATCCGAAGGATTCTGGTTTTGAACTAATCGCTTTTTCAGACGCTGACCACGCAGGATGCTTAGACTCAAGGAAACGTACTTCAGGAGCACTACAATTTCTTGGTGATAAATTGGTGTCTTGGCAATCAAAGAAGCAGGATTGTACATCGCTTTCATCAACCGAAGCAGAATATGTAGCCATGTCCGCGTGTTGTGCTCAAGTCATATGGATGAGAACACAACTCAAAGACTATGGTTACGTATTTGACAGAATCCCGATGTACTGCGACAATCGGAGTGCCATTGCGATCTCGTGCAACTCAGTTCAGCACTCGAAATCAAAGCACATCGATCTACGCTATCATTTCATCAAGGACCACGTGGAACAGGGTACAGTTGAATTATACTTCGTGGGTACAGAATACCAATTGGCAGATCTTCTCACCAAAGCCTTGCCTCCCGCTAGGTTTAATGAGTTGGTCCACCGAATTGGTATGAGGTGTTTGACTCAAGAGGAATTGGATGACCTCCTAAAACAGTCTTAAAAACCTGTCAAACACCAAAAACATCGTTTGTAAATACATTTTTCAAAAACAAAATACAAAAATATAAAACCTGATAAAACAACAAAAATATTCTTCTAATCTAATTTTCTTTCAACATGGCAAGTACATTTCTTCCATCAACACTATAATCTTTCAAAAATTCAGTATTTTTCCGATCAAGTGTTGAGGGGGAGAAAATTATAACTTAACTGTTTCAAAACATCTGTGTACTTGCATGTTATCATATCCCGGTTGTTTCTTTTATCAATGGTGGTAAATATTTTATGGTTCAATGACACTCCTCGGACTTATATCTATAACCTTTCATTATTTACCTAAGTCGAGGGGGAGTGTCGTCATGTTTAGTTCTTAAAATCTTTGTTTGATAACCAAAATGGAAGTTAAAAGGCTTTGGATAAAAAACTGTCAAAAGATGAAAGTATTATTCAATAAAACACTCTCCACCTAACTATTCCATCACATTTATTACTTACACCAAAAGGATCCTACGCCTAAGAATCGTTTGACAAATCCGTGTATCAGATCATCAATTTGTAAGTGATTTCGTGTTTATAACAAGTTTTTAAGCAATGGTTTTGAATTTTTCAAAAATCCAACGGTTTAATCTTGAGTTATGATCATTTTTGTGTCTTACGCATAAGCGCAAGAACACCAAATCATGAAAGGGTGTTTATGGTTAAAAGGATTGTGTCAAAACATGTCTTTAACATCAATGACACTAATTCTATCCTCTAAATCCACCCAGAAACACGAATTGAAGGTTTTTCAAAATTAGGGTTCTTAAGTCGAATTGGGTGTTTTTCAAATGTGAAGGTTTCTGGTCAAAAAGATTGTTGTGAATAGTTTATATCATGTTGTATTAAAGATTTCCAGGCCCTATAACAATCCAGAAACACTAATTGAGTCAGAATTAGAAATTAGGGTTTAATGTTCTTGAGTTTGGGTATTTTTGATTCACCACGAATTGAGTGTTAAAACTTGGTTATTAGACTCTTATAACATCTAAGACCTACCAGAAAACGTTTGGTGCTAATCCTATGGTTATAAATCTTATGCGTAATTCATAAACTTTAGGGTTTTGACTTACGCGTATGACTTTCTACGCGTAACGTGTTTAACATGTTTTCATGCCATGATTTGTTGTAGAATGAATATATGTGTTAAGATTGATGATATGATGATTTTATTTCAGGCTTGCTACTCGTAAAACTCATAATCAAGGTCCTTGTTACTCTACGCATAAGGATCACCTTACGCGTAGACAGTTATGCGTAAGAGAAATCCTACGCGTAACTATTACGCGTAAGGTTCTACAATGGGACTAGGCGTATCCTGTGAAGGATATGCGTAAACAGTGATCTCTACGCATAAGGTCTAGTCTTACGAGTAAGCCTTACGTGTAAGGTCTTTATACGCCTACGCGTAAGCTCTACGCATAAGGTCTCTTTTTCCTACGCGTAACATTTCTTACGCGTAAATTAGGATCCTACGCATAAGCTTTCGTCTACGCGTATATCACTTCTGTTTACGTGTAACTTTGCCAAATCTACGCCTAAGCCATGATTGACCTTCATTATGAATTGTTACGTGTACAAACTTGTAAATAAATGAATCATAACGTCACGAAACCAATAATGTCACTAATAAACTTAATCGTTTAAAATGTTGTGTTAAATAAGTGATAACATAAACTTTAAAACTTAAAGTTAACTAACTCACGAAACTTATCTCGACGACATTGGACTATTGAACAAACAAGTGACTGTGGACTCGTAACAATCTTTGACACTATACATTCAATAATTAGACAATAAAAACCTTCTGTTGACTAACATTATGTCTTTCGATATGTTGGTTCTGTTGGCTAATGTTATTTCAGATCACAACATGGCTGCTCAAATGAATGTGGATGCACCAGAAGTTCTCACAATTTCTGACATCTTCCCTAATGGCTATCCTAGAAAGATTGGAAAGAACAACCTCAGGGTTGACTTTGAAACCCTCACATGCTCAGAATCTTCCTGCTTGATTGTTGTGGATGTTCTAAAGAATCATCCCTACCAGAACATGCTCTCACACTCTGCTACAGCACCGGAGATCTACATGCAACAATTCTGGAATTCAATGCAAAGGATCAAGGGTCAAAGTGCAGTGACTGTAACTCTCAATCACAAACAAGTCACCATCACTCATGAAGACTTACAGGCTGTTCTTCTCATTCCTGAAATCGAGCCAACCGACTTCTTTGCCACACCTACTGAGGAGACTGTTCTACAATTCTTGCTTGATATTGGCTATAATGAAGCTTCAGGAGTTATCTCTAAGCATTCTCATGTGGAGCTTAAGAATATTCCTCGACCGTGGAGAACCCTCTACATCATCATCACCAAATCAGTCTCTGGTCGTGATAGTGGCTATGAGCACCCAAGCTCATGGAACTACAAATTTTCTAGTCATTAATCAACAAAAAGGACATCGAAATCGAAGCACTGTTATGGGAAGACATGATGTCATTTCACCAGAAACTTGGCTCAAAGATTCCCTATGTCAGATACACAAAATTGTTGATCCAGAGAGCACTTGGACTTCATCCCGATATCCCACAGAGGCTCAATGACCCAGACAATCACGATATGTTGACTGAGCCTACCCTATCAGTCAGAATCAAGGAATCGTCAATGAAGAAACAGGGTACTGTGTTACCTGATCACCTACTGACTAACAAAATCAAGAAGCTTAAAACGTACAAAAGGTATCGGGTAGCAGTAAGAGAAGGCAAAGTTGGTCATCTCGATGAAAAACCTTCTGGAACACCTACTCGGAGAACCAGAAGAGGAAGTGTTGGAAGTGCAGTAAGCATAGTGAGTCAAAGGAATGTCCCAAAGAGGAAACCTGCTCCAAAGAAGAAAGTTCCCTCTCAGGAAGCTATTCCTATTCCTTCACCTGAACCACCAAGAAAGCTACTGGACGAAAGCTCTGAAGATACACAATCAGACGAGGAGGTTCACCACTCTGAATCTGCAACCGAACCACCTCCCTCAGTAGCAAAACCTCCTAGTCCTCCAGCTGACCTAGGAAAAGGGAAGACTCATGTACTTGTGCCTTATGAAGAAAGCTCAGAAAGTGATGAAGAGAAATTGGATAAATCCTACAGGAAGAATTTTAAATTCGTTAGACACCTTCAAAAGGCTAAAGAATTTGAACAAGAACAAATGGGTGGCCCCGGAGGGACGAGTGGTGGTGTCCACTCTTCACCAGATCCTGATGCGGTTAATCGACCCGATAAGGGAGCTGGTGCCACCACTCTTCTGCAACAACAACAACTTTTGGAGGATTCTATTGAATATGAGATTGAGGAACCTGCAAAAGAAAAGACTGAGGAAATACCTGCTGATGAAACAAAGACTGATGACAAGACCATGTCTAAGGAGGAAACTTCTGAACCCCCTAAGGACCCCAAGTCTCCTTATGTCTCCTCCTCATCTGATTCACCATCTCACTCCTCACCACCACCATCTAAAAGATCAACCAAATCAACATCCAAATCAGTGAAGAAGCCTACTCGATCTTGGATATCTCATGCTCATTAAAGAATTGGGAATGCTGTCAAACAAGTCAGAAAGAAAGACATCCTCCAAAGGAAGATGAATTTCTATGCTGATCAGATACAGTATATTCATGATGATCTCGACAAGATGCAAGATGAAAGGGAGTATGTCCAGAAGCTCATGAAAGATGATCTTCAAGGAAAAATGGATGAAATGATCAAAGGATACACTCACCAGTTCCTTATGGAGGTCGTTCCGAATCTGACAAAGCAGATGTATACCAGACAACTGTATCCAAATCTCTTGCATCTAGCCAAACAAGCCATGAAATCAACTCCGATGAATTTAAGCATCAATCCAGTTGAATCTACAATCTTCTCAGATGATGAATTGGTGAACCGGCTAGTAGCACAAATGTCGAAACGCTCTGAAACGTTTGCCTCACACGAAGCTAAACTGTTTGAAGCTTTATTGGAATACCAACTCAGGTCCTCATTCCGAGAAGAAGCTGTTAGGCCCAAACGTTCAAGAGATAATGAAGAAAAAGATCAGGATAAGGATAAAGAGCCTAAATGCACAAAGAAGTCTGATGTATCATCCTCTATTCAGTACTCGATGCAACCTCTACCACAACGGACTCGTGCACAACAAAGATCACCTCCTCGTTCTTCTACTGATAAACCTCAGGATTCTGAGTTACCGCCCGAGACTCAGAAAACCGGTGATCACTTTGAGTATACGGGTGGTGACGATGAGGAAGTCCGTGAGCCCCTACAACAACCCACCTCTCCCAAACAAGTTAAGAAACCAGAATCCTCATCTAGGCCAAAACAAAAGAAGAAGAAGAAGGCTCCCATGGCTAACGTCGTATCATGGCTAGATGAAGATACAACACAGGAATTTGAATGGTTTTCTACACTTGTCAATTCCACTCCCTACCCTAAAGAAGGTCAAGATCTGGTAGACGGTAATACATTGGAGCATGCTAAAATTATGCAAGAAAAGTTCCATGTGAAGAAGATGACGAAATCCGAGTTGAGACGAATCAAGAATGAAGCTTTTCAACTGTGGAAAGATAGCTCAGAAAGTGCCATCGAGGTCGAATATCACCTTGAAAACATTGCTAGAGCTATGTCTAACAACATGGATTGGCTCAACCAAGAAGCAAACATCGACTTCACCAAACGGGACAACCCTCCATATTACACCGACTGGTCTAAACCACTACCAACGATCGGCCAACCAGATGAACCTAGGATTCCATTCAGATACTTCTTCAACAAAGACTTGGAATTTCTTCTACACGGTGGTGATGGATCAAGGAAATACGCTACATCTTTGACACTTCCATTCCCAGCAGCCATATACTCAAACTGCATTGCTATCGAGGAAAGAGCTAATCAATTGTTCTCCAACAACGTGGAAGCATACGACTGAGATGCAATGTACGGGATTCATCATTGGCCGGAACGCCGAAGAATCTACTACAGAAGCTGCCAGGTTCAGAAGTCTCAACATGCATTGTTCAGTACTAAGGATATAGTTGCCATCAAATACGTTGATCTTTCGACCAAATGGGACTACATTTTTCTCAAGAAGATTGTGGTAAAAAGGCAAGATGAACGGGATTATGCATTCTCTGAAGCTGACTTTGAGAATTTGTCTATCAACGACATTGAAGACATGTACCTTGCCAAAGTACAGGGTCGCATGAGGCAATTTTCAACTGAAGTACAACGTGAATTCATCAAGTCACTGCTCATCTTCATCAGACGCATAGTCATCAAAGAACGTGTAGAAGATCTCCAACTCGCTGTCGAATCATATCAGACTCGTGTTAACTTCACTCCACCTCAGCTTGATCTTCTCGACATCAACCAGCTCTCACAATATACACTCATCAGCAAACCATTCGGAGTCGTTTACCGCAGTGAACTTCAACGAAATTGCTTAATGGCGTGTAGTGATCTTCACAAGTTTGGGGATCACACTTTGAAGATGGTTAGGGATGGATTGGCTTATAGGTTGAAGGATATACGTCAAAAGATTGGGTCTCCTAAGCGATGGAATTCTCAGGATCGAAGGGATGTGAGGAGGATCATCAAAATGATTGATGAAAGGTTGTTTCGAAGGGATCAGTTCAGAACATCGGAAAGCTTTGTTGGTGGTCGACCTAGGATTAACATCACCGGCTATCAACGCCTTGTTCGCATTCCTGGCAACATCACTGCACTTCCTGGTACCCCTTGAACTGCTTCTCTCATTATCAATTTGGATCTGTGATTTATATATGAGTATAGCTTGTGCACACATAACAGTGTACAACCCGTTCTTGTCAAGAAAGGACCCTGTGGTACGCTTCAGTGCCACAATCCTTATAAAAGGAGCGAAAGCTTCTTACTTTTGAGTAAAACCTATCAAACCTTTCATTTTTCAAGGTTTTGCTCAAAAGGACAAGTACTTCCCCGTATGATTTTTCAAAACCTCAACCGTTTATATCACTTGTTGAGGGGGAGTATTTGAATTAAAACTTTGTTCACAAATTGTTCATAGTGGTCATCTTCCCGCAACACTCGAAATGGTCATATTTATTCTCAACTTTTCAAAAATAACATTTTATATGCCATTTTTTA
This sequence comes from Chrysanthemum seticuspe, assembly GCA_019973895.1. Classification (NCBI taxonomy): domain Eukaryota; kingdom Viridiplantae; phylum Streptophyta; class Magnoliopsida; order Asterales; family Asteraceae; genus Chrysanthemum; species Chrysanthemum seticuspe. The sequence goes on from BPTQ01000005.1 coordinate 225,939,358, forward strand.
GGGGGAGAAAATTTATGTGATAAGAAATATGTTGTGTAAATGCAAATGAATCTTTGTGTAATAGACTTAACCAACGAATTGACGGTACTAAACTGTTAGTAACTCGAAAATACTTTTCCTGGACGGGTAATAATTTCAAGCTAGTTCGCTAGTAATGTAAACGTGTCTCGCAAAGGACTTGTCCAAGTAGAAAGTACCATTCGAGAAACTCTTGGTAGACATGAACTCTGACGGGTATGACAACCTTTCAAGGCTTGTCTACACCTTCAAGGTAGTTATTAGAGCTAGTTGTCACCTAAAAGCTGACAATGTAACTCTTTAACTATGCAACGTAACCGTGTCTCGCGGGGGATTGTCTATCTTGAGTTGATCAATTCATAAAGTGCGCGCTCCTTCCTCACTGTCCAGATTTCCATAAAAAATCTTTAGCACATGTGGAGGGGGAGTATTTCTGAAAATCTAAAACTCTTGAAGTATTCAAACATGTTTTTCATTCACAAATGCTTCGAGAGATTT
>BPTQ01000005.1:225944976-226049346 GCA_019973895.1 Chrysanthemum seticuspe
CAATAATGTCACTAATAAACTTAATCGTTTAAAATGTTGTGTTAAATAAGTGATAACATAAACTTTAAAACTTAAAGTTAACTAACTCACGAAACTTATCTCGACGACATTGGACTATTGAACAAACAAGTGACTGTGGACTCGTAACAATCTTTGACACTATACATTCAATAATTAGACAATAAAAACCTTCTGTTGACTAACATTATGTCTTTCGATATGTTGGTTCTGTTGGCTAATGTTATTTCAGATCACAACATGGCTGCTCAAATGAATGTGGATGCACCAGAAGTTCTCACAATTTCTGACATCTTCCCTAATGGCTATCCTAGAAAGATTGGAAAGAACAACCTCAGGGTTGACTTTGAAACCCTCACATGCTCAGAATCTTCCTGCTTGATTGTTGTGGATGTTCTAAAGAATCATCCCTACCAGAACATGCTCTCACACTCTGCTACAGCACCGGAGATCTACATGCAACAATTCTGGAATTCAATGCAAAGGATCAAGGGTCAAAGTGCAGTGACTGTAACTCTCAATCACAAACAAGTCACCATCACTCATGAAGACTTACAGGCTGTTCTTCTCATTCCTGAAATCGAGCCAACCGACTTCTTTGCCACACCTACTGAGGAGACTGTTCTACAATTCTTGCTTGATATTGGCTATAATGAAGCTTCAGGAGTTATCTCTAAGCATTCTCATGTGGAGCTTAAGAATATTCCTCAACCGTGGAGAACCCTCTACATCATCATCACCAAATCAGTCTCTGGTCGTGATAGTGGCTATGAGCACCCAAGCTCATGGAACTACAAATTTTCTAGTCATTAATCAACAAAAAGGACATCGAAATCGAAGCACTGTTATGGGAAGACATGATGTCATTTCACCAGAAACTTAGATTCCCTATGTCAGATACACAAAATTGTTGATCCAGAGAGCACTTGGACTTCATCCCGATATCCCACAGAGGCTCAATGACCCAGACAATCACGATATGTTGACTGAGCCTACCCTATCAGTCAGAATCAAGGAATCGTCAATGAAGAAACAGGGTACTGTGTTACCTGATCACCTACTGACTAACAAAATCAAGAAGCTTAAAACGTACAAAAGGTATCGGGTAGCAGTAAGAGAAGGCAAAGTTGGTCATCTCGATGAAAAACCTTCTGGAACACCTACTCGGAGAACCAGAAGAGGAAGTGTTGGAAGTGCAGTAAGCATAGTGAGTCAAAGGAATGTCCCAAAGAGGAAACCTGCTCCAAAGAAGAAAGTTCCCTCTCAGGAAGCTATTCCTATTCCTTCACCTGAACCACCAAGAAAGCTACTGGACGAAAGCTCTGAAGATACACAATCAGACGAGGAGGTTCACCACTCTGAATCTGCAACCGAACCACCTCCCTCAGTAGCAAAACCTCCTAGTCCTCCAGCTGACCTAGGAAAAGGGAAGACTCATGTACTTGTGCCTTATGAAGAAAGCTCAGAAAGTGATGAAGAGAAATTGGATAAATCCTACAGGAAGAATTTTAAATTCGTTAGACACCTTCAAAAGGCTAAAGAATTTGAACAAGAACAAATGGGTGGCCCCGGAGGGACGAGTGGTGGTGTCCACTCTTCACCAGATCCTGATGCGGTTAATCGACCCGATAAGGGAGCTGGTGCCACCACTCTTCTGCAACAACAACAACTTTTGGAGGATTCTATTGAATATGAGATTGAGGAACCTGCAAAAGAAAAGACTGAGGAAATACCTGCTGATGAAACAAAGACTGATGACAAGACCATGTCTAAGGAGGAAACTTCTGAACCCCCTAAGGACCCCAAGTCTCCTTATGTCTCCTCCTCATCTGATTCACCATCTCACTCCTCACCACCACCATCTAAAAGATCAACCAAATCAACATCCAAATCAGTGAAGAAGCCTACTCGATCTTGGATATCTCATGCTCATTAAAGAATTGGGAATGCTGTCAAACAAGTCAGAAAGAAAGACATCCTCCAAAGGAAGATGAATTTCTATGCTGATCAGATACAGTATATTCATGATGATCTCGACAAGATGCAAGATGAAAGGGAGTATGTCCAGAAGCTCATGAAAGATGATCTTCAAGGAAAAATGGATGAAATGATCAAAGGATACACTCACCAGTTCCTTATGGAGGTCGTTCCGAATCTGACAAAGCAGATGTATACCAGACAACTGTATCCAAATCTCTTGCATCTAGCCAAACAAGCCATGAAATCAACTCCGATGAATTTAAGCATCAATCCAGTTGAATCTACAATCTTCTCAGATGATGAATTGGTGAACCGGCTAGTAGCACAAATGTCGAAACGCTCTGCAACATTTGCCTCACACGAAGCTAAACTGTTTGAAGCTTTATTGGAATACCAACTCAGGTCCTCATTCCGAGAAGAAGCTGTTAGGCCCAAACGTTCAAGAGATAATGAAGAAAAAGATCAGGATAAGGATAAAGAGCCTAAACGCACAAAGAAGTCTGATGTATCATCCTCTATTCAGTACTCGATGCAACCTCTACCACAACGGACTCGTGCACAACAAAGATCACCTCCTCGTTCTTCTACTGATAAACCTCAGGATTCTGAGTTACCGCCCGAGACTCAGAAAACCGGTGATCACTTTGAGTATACGGGTGGTGACGATGAGGAAGTCCGTGAGCCCCTACAACAACCCACCTCTCCCAAACAAGTTAAGAAACCAGAATCCTCATCTAGGCCAAAACAAAAGAAGAAGAAGAAGGCGCCCATGGCTAACGTCGTATCATGGCTAGATGAAGATACAACACAGGAATTTGAATGGTTTTCTACACTTGTCAATTCCACTCCCTACCCTAAAGAAGGTCAAGATCTGGTAGACGGTAATACATTGGAGCATGCTAAAATTATGCAAGAAAAGTTCCATGTGAAGAAGATGACGAAATCCGAGTTGAGACGAATCAAGAATGAAGCTTTTCAACTGTGGAAAGATAGCTCAGAAAGTGCCATCGAGGTCGAATATCACCTTGAAAACATTGCTAGAGCTATGTCTAACAACATGGATTGGCTCAACCAAGAAGCAAACATCGACTTCACCAAACGGGACAACCCTCCATATTACACCGACTGGTCTAAACCACTACCAACGATCGGCCAACCAGATGAACCTAGGATTCCATTCAGATACTTCTTCAACAAAGACTTGGAATTTCTTCTACACGGTGGTGATGGATCAAGGAAATACGCTACATCTTTGACACTTCCATTCCCAGCAGCCATATACTCAAACTGCATTGCTATCGAGGAAAGAGCTAATCACTTGTTCTCCAACAACGTGGAAGCATACGACTGAGATGCAATGTACGGGATTCATCATTGGCCGGAACGCCAAAGAATCTACTACAGAAGCTGCCAGGTTCAGAAGTCTCAACATGCATTGTTCAGTACTAAGGATATAGTTGCCATCAAATACGTTGATCTTTCGACCAAATGGGACTACATTTTTCTCAAGAAGATTGTGGTCAAAAGGCAAGATGAACGGGATTATGCATTCTCTGAAGCTGACTTTGAGAATTTGTCTATCAACGACATTGAAGACATGTACCTTGCCAAAGTACAGGGTCGCATGAGGCAATTTTCAACTGAAGTACAACGTGAATTCATCAAGTCACTGCTCATCTTCATCAGACGCATAGTCATCAAAGAACGTGTAGAAGATCTCCAACTCGCTGTCGAATCATATCAGACTCGTGTTAACTTCACTCCACCTCAGCTTGATCTTCCCGACATCAACCAGCTCTCACAATATACACTCATCAGCAAACCATTCGGAGTCGTTTACCGCAGTGAACTTCAACGAAATTGCTTAATGGCGTGTAGTGATCTTCACAAGTTTGGGGATCACACTTTGAAGATGGTTAGGGATGGATTGGCTTATAGGTTGAAGGATATACGTCAAAAGATTGGGTCTCCTAAGCGATGGAATTCTCAGGATCGAAGGGATGTGAGGAGGATCATCAAAATGATTGATGAAAGGTTGTTTCGAAGGGATCAGTTCAGAACATCGGAAAGCTTTGTTGGTGGTCGACCCAGGATTAACATCACCGGCTATCAACGCCCTGTTCGCACTCCTGGCAACATCACTGCACTTCCTGGTACCCCTTGAACTGCTTCTCTCATTATCAATTTGGATGTGTGATTTATATATGAGTATAGCTTGTGCACACATAACAGTGTACAACCCGTTCTTGTCAAGAAAGGACCCTGTGGTACGCTTCAGTGCCACAATCCTTATAAAAGGAGCGAAAGCTTCTTACTTTTGAGTAAAACCTATCAAACCTTTCATTTTTCAAGGTTTTGCTCAAAAGGACAAGTACTTCCCCGTATGATTTTTCAAAACCTCAACCGTTTATATCACTTGTTGAGGGGGAGTATTTGAATTAAAACTTTGTTCACAAATTGTTCATAGTGGTCATCTTCCCGCAACACTCGAAATGGTCATATTTATTCTCAACTTTTCAAAAATAACATTTTATATGCCATTTTTTAGGGGGAGAAAATTTATGTGATAAGAAATATGTTGTGTAAATGAAAATGAATCTTTGTGTAATAGACTTAACCAACGAATTGACGGTACTAAACTGTTAGTAACTCGAAAATACTTTTCCTGGACGGGTAATAATTTCAAGCTAGTTCGCTAGTAATGTAAACGTGTCTCGCAAAGGACTTGTCCGAGTAGAAAGTACCATTCGAGAATCTCTTGGTAGACATGAACTCTGACGGGTATGACAACCTTTCGAGGCTTGTATACACCTTCAAGGTAGTTATTAGAGCTAGTTGTCACCTAAAAGCTGACAATGTAACTCTTTAACTATGCAACGTAACCGTGTCTCGCGGGGGAGTGTCTATCTTGAGTTGATCAATTCAAAAGTGCGTGCTCTTCCCACACAGTGCAGATTTCCGTCAAAACTCTAAAGCACATGTGGAGGGGGAGTATTTCTGCTAAAAGATAAAACTCTCACAGTAGTTCAAACATGTTTTTCATTTACAAACCCTTTGAGAGATTTTCTTGAAAATTGGTTTTATGGCAACATAGGTTAGTCATGGAGTGATAAGGTGACTAAGGTTAGGAATAACCGTCCTATGATCTGCCAGAGCCGGAGGGATCTACCCAAGGACATCACAAATAGTTAGTACTTAGAAGTCCTTAGGTACGATTATAAAAAGGAGAAAATGAGAATCGGAGAAAGAAGGAGATGAAGAATCAAAAAGAAATGCAAAGAAAAGGGTGAAAAGAAATAGCCCTCCAAATTATTCAACTTAGGGCAGACACTGGGTTCAATTCATATGCTACTGGTTGTCACTTAGTGACGCCGGTATTAAAGATTAAAAGTCGTCATGGACCCAGTGACGCATGCACTAAACCTTCTTAGCCACTCAAGTTTCTCTCAACAGAAGCTTGTTTCATTCTCACAGGGAACCCTACGTAAACTATTGGCTTTCTCTTAGAGATCGCTGGTATTGAAGAAGGAGACCCTCTCCCCAGTCTCCGCTCAGGAAAACCAAAACGCACTATTGAGTCTAGAGCCACGAGATTCATCAAAAGATCTCTTAGGTACACTTGACATTTCATCACTTGATGCTCAACAATAAGAACATCAGTGGTACATTATCGAGTCCTTCACAGATCTTAGCAATCTGTCGAGAACATTCATGAGAGGTTCACATCTGTGATCCTCAGTGATTGAATGGAAACTCCTGCCAGGGTCAACATCATACAGCCCTAACAGCAGGTCACTTCGGTAACTCCCCGTGGATTACGCTTAGTGTGTCTCAAACGGTGTACAGTCGTGAGGTGATGCTTCAGTGTACCTCAGCGACTCATCTGAACTGTAGATGTACTTCGGTACACCGCGTTATCTCACTTGTGGGACTCCAGTTCAGGAACGGCCTTTGTGAGAATTACAGTTGTGTTTTCACACTATGCTGTTAACACTCTCGAAGTTCAAACTTGTAAGTGCCGGAATCCGCTTATTACTAACCGTTTGAAATGTTTTCTTCTTATGGAAGCTCCGGAGCGGGATGATCGTGCAGATTCTTCTCATGCTCACGCCAACATCATCACTAATGGAAGTTCTATCCAAAAGCAACACAACAGTCAGAATGATTCTTCGTCAAATCAAAGAATCTACAAAGTTAAAGACCTAAAGAACTTCATCAGTACTGAATTCCAACGTCAAAGAGCGTGTGAGCATGTTGAAGAATGACGTGGAGACACTGTAGCGGCGAAGCAGACCTGAGGCGGACTTGATGCAGACAACAACATACTATCACTTACACCACAAAGAACAATGATCAAAGAACAAAGTTAATGATGACGTCAAAGCAGAACCGTTTAAAGAAAACAATTTCTCTACACTGGGGAGATTGTTCGAATCAAGGCAATTCTTCTCACAAGAAAGAAGAATGTCAGAAGACGTCAAAGCTACTATTACATCAACACCTTCACCATTTTTCATCCCTAACACTTAGGGGGAGATTGTTGGAATCACTCCTAAACCTAAATCAAGTGTTCGTAATTTACATGTAATAGTTAGCTTAATTATGGCCTTTATGTTTGTTTTTAGCCTTAAGCTTATGTAGAAGGCCCATGAGCTTAGGCCCAAGCCTATAAAGGAAAGGAAGGGAACTAGGAGTGTTGCCCTAGCTTCCCTCCTATAAATACTCTTTTATAACCCTCACTTGAGGGTTGGTTGTTCAATGCATTTCTCTTTCACAATCTACGCCTAACCATCATAGTTTATACGTGTGTGTTTGTGTGTGTATTGTTCATCCGCCACTCTATCTCCTCTCTATCTCTTTCTAGTAAGCTTGTGTTGTAAATCTAGTGACCTAACATCCCTGTTTGTGCAAATTTTGCAAAAGTTGTTTTTGATTTTGCACTTGTAACAGGTGATTTAGGGTAAGCAGTGTTAGCAGTTTTAGTAGTGGCAAAAGTTTTAAGACCACTTCTTAGTTGAACTGCTCTTGGGATCATTTTGCTGTGTGGATTAGGGTGTAAATTGTTTTGAAACCTGTTAGACTCCACCCTTTTATTCCCATGAACTTACCTTCTCCCAACATGATAGTTACAATAAGCATGTAAATGATCAACACTACCACAGATATAGCATGCTTCATTGTTCATCACAAAGTCACTACCTAGTTGTTAAGATTTAACATGATTCCAACTCCTTTGGTTACCCCTAGGAGCTGTAGACTTATTCCTATACCTCTCAGTATACCTTATAGTTGATCTAGGTTTATAAGCTTGTTTCCTAGGTTCCTCTGTAATAGTATTAACAACTTTTGGGATAGAAGCCTCTACATTCTTTTTAACATTCTCATCAACAACTGATGAGTCACTAGCACTTTCAAAAACATCAGTATCTTGCTTAACCTCTTCTAGACCTGTATGAGCTAAATCTATACCTGGAGGTGCTGGAACACCTCTTAGTGGTGGAGGCACTGTATTATAACCCATACCAGACTTAACTTTACTAGTGATTTGAGCATTCCAAATTTTATCAATTGACTTAGACTGATAATAACAGGTGTCTATAGTTAAATTGACATTTTCATTTATCTTTTTAAGTTTCTCAAGCTCTTCTTGGAAAGCCTCATTCACAACTGTCTTATGATCTATCTCTCTTCTAAGAAGAATCATATCATCATTATATTTTGACTCATTATCTCTATAGTGCTCTAGTTGTTTTTCTAATACAGCTATACCTCTCCTAAGGTTTGACACAGCATAATTAGCAGCAAACAACTCTGTTCTTTGACTTTCATAAGACTCATTAAGCCTTTCAACTTATCTAGCATCCCTACATGTTTTAGAACAACTTTCAAAGTTTTGTACCTCAGAGTCAGAGAAAGCCATGAGAGCAAATTCAGTAGACACAAGAGCAGCATCTGAAGGTTCTTCCTCTTGTTCATCAGCCATGAAACTCCAATCATAGCTTACACCATCAATTACCAACATTGCCTTTGGTTCTTCCACAGTTGGTTCCTTTTTTTGCTTGTACCAAGTAGACCTGTTGTCCTTCATCTTTAGTCTTCAGCGTTCCCTAGCAAAGTGCCCTAACTTGTGACAATTGAAACACTCTACTTTCTTTTTGTTGAACCCTGCAATTTTGCCACCATTGATGTGAATTGGCTTGCCAGTCTTCTTGTAGAATTTCCTAGCCCTCATGCTAAGAAGAGCTATTTGCCATTTTATATCCATCTGCTCCAAGTCATCTTCATCAATTTGCTCTATGTCTTCATGAGTTAATATAGAGCCATTAACTTGAGTGGATATAAAAGCATAAAAGGTAGGATCTCCAATACCAGCAATCTTTTTCTTTGAACTTGCAGTGGTAACACTAACATTACCAGTGGAAACTGTAGAACCAGCAGTGGCAATGTCATCATCACAGTCATTTTTAGAATCATCACTGTCAACAGAGGTTGACATCAAAGCCAAGCTGCTTGAGCTTATACTAAGTTTCCCAGCCTTCTTCAATCTTAGTTCAATGAGTTTGAAATTGTTGTAAAGATCATTGAGCTTCATAGTTTCAATATCTGGTTTATTTTCCAAGACTGTAACATTAGTATGAAACTCTGAAGGCAAACATCTTAGAAACTTCAAATTGAGGTCTTCCATTTCTACCTCAATGCCAAACACAGTCAGTTGTGTAACAATCTTCTGGATTTTGGTGAAGATGCTATCAAGTGAGTCATTGCTTGAAGCAGAGAAGTTTTCATAACTTTGCTTCAACAATGTCTTTTGTGTCTTCTTTGTAACATCATTACCACCAAACACTGAGCAAATCTCTTCAAAAATTTCTTTTGCAGTCTTGAACTTGCTGGAAGCAATGATTTGGTCTCTAGGAAGAGTCATTAGCAACAAACTTCTAGCCTTTAGATCATTTTTCTTCAGTGCTTTTTCAGTATTAGTCTCAGGCACAGAAACTGTCACAACATCTGTGTCACCAACCTTCTGAGTCTTCGTCACAGGCTTGAAAGAATCACCAGTTAAGATGATCTCCCATAGAGCATAGTCTTGATTGAGAAAGTATTGCTCAATCATTATTGTTGAGTCTATTATAGATTTGATGATATAAAACAAGAAGAATGAAACATGAAGGACTAAAAGTGACAAGAAGGGAAACTACAAAAAGATGGAGGATTTGGAAGATTCTAGAAGATATGCTTAAAAGAATATTTAGTTTCCTAATTGTATTATGATTCCTCTTGTAAACCATAGATGTCTCTAGTATATAAAGAGACATAGGGTCATTAGTTTCATAGTATGTACAAGATGTAGATGTCTAAAGGTGTGTGTGTGTGTGTGGGAACCTAGGTGTAGGGAAAACACCTAGGGTTTAGTTAGTTAGTGTTAGATCAAGTCTTTGATCTTTATTATAGTTAGTTAGTTAGTTTATGATAATGAAAAACCTTGTTCATAATAATGTTGATTCTATGTTTGAATATTCCGCTTTCATTATTATGTGTTCCTAGATATAATATTAGACCTAGTCTAAGAGCTTACAACGATCTTCACATGTGGTATCAGAGCGGGGATCTCTTGATATAGGGATCTACAAGGTTTTTCTTGGCGAAAAAGGAAGAAGAAAATCGAATTTCAACAATTTTCGTAATACTAACTGCAGCACTGATTTCAAGAGGGCATAACTTTTTATTGAACCGTTGGATCGAGCTAAAAATTTTTCTGGTGCATCTCAGTATACCCATCTAAAGTTTCACCGACGGGATTGTCAATTAGAGCTCTCAATCAAACGTTATAAGCTATCAAAGTCTGCTGCAAAAATTTCCGTAAGGCTTCTGCAGGGCTGTTTTCAAACAGCGATAACTTTTTCGTTAACCGTTGGATCGGGACGAAATTTTAGGTGGATGTTCTCTATATACCTATATAACTTTGCACTCGAGGGATCTTCGATCTGAACTTCCAGTAAAAAGATATAAGGAGTCGAAGTTGGCTGCTGAAGGATTTTCAAAGTACTGCTGGAACAGTACTTTGATGTACGATTGGTTTGTGTTCGGATTTTTAGGATTTATTGTAGGTTTTCATTGACGAGAAGAAGTTTGGAAGGAGGTCAGATCTATTTTTAAGGTATCGACTATTAAATATGTGGCTTTGAATTGGAACAGTTGACCTTATATTATTTATCATTCGTGGGTTTGAATGTGACGTTTTCTTTTGGGATATTAATATTGCTTGGTCTTTGAGAATGTTAATACTAGTCCCACTACTCATCACGTGTATTGGAGTAAGATAAACATAGCTGACATTTTTTTGGATGTCATGGATAATATCGAGTATTATATGGGTAAGTGATTTTGGACATTGAATTTGGCTCGTACAATGATGGGACCTTACAATTGATGATCAATCACGTGGGAATAAATGTGTTGGCTTGTTACTTGATATCACGTGGGACTTATTAATTTGTGATTGTCGTTTTATGAAGCATCTAAGTTAAAAATATCATGGGTCAATGATTTAGGAAACATTAAATTGGACGGTGGCTTCATATATTTAGTTGTTTAATATTCGGTTTGTGTGAGGCTATTCATCATAAAGTTGTTGCAAATATATCGAGCATACATTCTACATGTTAAGTTATGAATTCGTATGCTGCTATTCCAAGTGATCCTCACAAAGTATTTATCGCTGCTGCTCGAGTTTTTCAAAGTACTGCTTCAAATTGAAAGTACTGCTGTTAAGAAAGTACTGGACTCAAAGTACTGCTTGGAAGTTTCAAAGTACTGATCCTTCTCAAAGTACTGCTCAAGGTTTTTACATGGTGAAATTTATTTGGATTGGCAGTCTAATGGTTTATTACGAGGAGATTTGGAATTAAGGGGAAGTCGAGCATAATTATTGTTATGGTTTTTGGACGACACACACACAGGTTATTGTTCACACACACAAGGAGTTTGGTGATTTGTTATTAAAAGGATTCAAAAAGGCTCGTATTTGATTCTTATGGATTTATTGATTACGAAGAAGGTTGAATATAATTTATTTGATGTTGTAGTTGAGTTTCACAGGTTTGTGTTCTTGTTATATAGCTTGATGAATCTAGCAATGTGTGATTTTTCTTTTGATGCTCTATGCACACATTGGCTATCACTTAAAGGAGTTACATTGTAGTGCTCAATGTCTCATATTAGTTGAGGATTTTGTCAAGGGATTGCGGTCTACTTATATTTGGTGTTTCGTATAAGTATGGAGTTCCGTGGATAGTACAAGATTTAAGACACAAGTTTGGGAAATTCTACTTCTTCATCAAATCCGTTATACTCGGTTTTCTTCACAAGTGATCATTACAAGGAGCTTACCGATTTGAAGAATCATTTGATGTTCATGCAACACTCAAGGGGAAGTGTTTGATTTTTACTATTGTTGATCATTATTACTACTGCTAGTTGGAGTTTTCTACTGTTTTGAATCTATTTTTCTTATGGTGCGTAATGGTGGGCGATTTTAAGCATTGGAAGTCTTAGATTGGAAGTATGATATTGGTTTGTGGTGGTCAAGATCATTATTTGCATACGTTCCCTGTTTGGATAATAACAAAAAGGGGAAGAGATGTTTGAGTGGCATGGCATGGATTAAGGGGAAGACAAAGGAAGACATACTTGTTTCATTCATGGTGAGATTTAATGATCTCAACTTCTCTACTTCGTCTAGGGAAGTTCGTACAAGATTCGTGGTTGTTTTGTTACCATCAAATAGGGGAAGATTGTTGGGTCTATTATAGATTTGATGATACAAAACAAGAAGAATGAAACATGAAGGACTAAAAGTGACAAGAAGGGAAACTACAAAAAGATGGAGGATTTGGAAGATTCTAGAAGATATGCTTAAAAGAATATTTAGTTTTCTAATTGTATTATGATTCCTCTTGTAAACCCTAGATGTCTCTAGTATATAAAGAGACATAGGGTCATTAGTTTAATAGTATGTACAAGATGTAGATGTCTAAAGGTGTGTGTGTGTGTGGGAACCTAGGCGTAGGGAAAACGCCTAGGGTTTAGTTAGTTAGTGTTAGATCAAGTCTTTGGTCTTTATTATAGTTAGTTAGTTAGTTTATGATAATGAAAAACCTTGTTCATAATAATGTTGATTCTATGTTTGAATATTCCGCTTTCATTATTATGTGTTCCTAGATATAATATTAGACCTAGTCTAAGAGCTTACAATGATCTTCACAATTATCCTCCACATCTCAAACTCATTAAGTTTGAGCTTAGGAAGTCTTGGAGTAGAAGAGTTGGACTGGTTTTCCATATCCATTGAATTGAGTGAGTAGGTTAAGCTTATTCTTTGGATCTTCTAAATCAAAATATCAGAACCTTCGCTCTGATACCACTTGATGGATCTAAACACACACCTTGTGTTAGTGATATTTTGAGTTATATTAATAGGCACGCGGAATATACTTAGTAATACTTAGAAGACAGATTATATGATGTAATGTAAGTAAGAAAAATAAACACAAAGCTCCAATATTATTAAGAAATAATACGAGTGATCTTGCTTATCACTAGGGTTATACCTTGAAGCTAATATAAATAATACGTATACTAAGCTATGACCTAGGATCTCCTTTTATAGCAAAAGGAGTCCTTTACAAGATAAGTATAATTCTAACAATATAGAATATACACAAGATCTTTTCTATACTTATCAATACACGGATAGTTAACAATTATCCTAATAGCAGTGGTAATATTTGTACTGGCAGTGGTAATGAGTTTCCACTGCTAGTGTATTCTTTAGCAGTGTCTTCCACAAGACTATCAGTGGTAACTGTTAGTATTATTCCCAACACATGACATGGTGGAAGATTTTATGAAAGTCTTCATGGATGACTTCTCGGTGTTTGGTAACTCTTTTGATAATTGTCTTGCTAATCTTGATAAAATGCTTGCTAGATTTGAAGAAACTACTTTGTTCTTAATTGGGAAATATGTTATTTTATGGTAAGAGAAGGAATTGTATTAGGGCATAAAATTTCTAGGAAAGGGATTGAAGTTAATAAAGCTAAAATTGATGTAATTGCTAAATTACCTTATCCTACTAATGTGTAGGGGGTTAAAAGTTTTCTAGGGCATGCTAGGTTTATAGAAGGTTCATTAAAGAACTTTCCATGATATCTAGGCCAATGTCTCAACTCTTATTAAAAGATACAAAGTTTGATTTTTTCAATGATTGCAAAAAGGCAATTAATATACTAAAGAAAATTAAAAACTGCACCTACTATAATTTCTCTAGATTGGGATATGCCTTTTGAATTAATGTGTGATGCTAGTGACTACGCTGTAGGGGCAGTACTTGGTCAAAATATTGATAAGAAATTTAAACAATTTATTATGCTAGCAAATCTTTTAATAATGCTTAGGAACATTACACAACCACTAAGAAGGAACTTCTTGAAGTTGTTTTTGCATTTGATAAATTCCGCCCCTATCTCATTTTATCAAAAAATGTGGTTTATACTAATCATTCTGCCTTGAAGTATTTGTTTAATAAACAGGACGCCAAACATAGGCTTATAAAGATGGTTTTGCTGCTTCAAGGGTTCAATATTGAGATTAAAGATAAAAAGGGGGCCGAAAATCTAGTTGCCGACCACTATTCTAGACTAGAAAACCCTAAAATAGAAGTATTAGATGAGAAAGAGATCGCTGATGAATTCCCGAATGAGCATTTAATGATGTTGAAAACTAGGTTTGGGGACTATGAACCATGGTACGCTGATTTTATTAAGGGAAAATGAGGCAAATGCCCCCAGCACCCTGAGGCTAATCACTTTCCGGACCACTTTTTTTTATTTGAAAATGGAACGAGGGCAACCGCTGTCATCGGGCAACTCATCGACATTGTGACAAGTGTCTCGTATCTGTAAGGTATTGTTTGTTGGGCAACTAAAATTCGATGGGCAACCCTATATTTTAAAAAGGGTTTTTTGTCATTTTACATAATACTTGTCAAGTCAAGTACACATACTTTTTACATAAATAAATTATTATATATACTAAAAATTGGGTAAAACTGTGTTCCTAATACATATTGTTCATAATACTTTCTTCTTCTCATAATACCCTTTTCTCAAGAGAGATTTAAACACACACACTACTCCATCAATCCTAAAAAATTCTAAACACCCATTATCCAAAAAAACACACACCGACACACACAACTCTTCCGAATGGCTTTCCATTGCACACTCTCTGTTAGTTTATGATAATTCTTGTTTTACAGCAGAAGCTTCTCAAAATGAAGGCAGACATTCTTGTTGGAGGATTCGGAACTCGTTTGTGACCATTAACTCTCAGCGTCCCCAAGCCAATTAATGGATGTTTAGTTTCAGATATCATGTGTAATATTGGAGTTTTGCGAAGGGTTCAACAAGTGTTTGATGAAATGTCTCAAAGAAAGAGGTATAATTGTTTTCCTCTTATGTTCTTGAATTTTGATATATCATCAATCTTTATTCTTTTAGGTGCTCAACATGCTATTTTTATAGAATAATTACATATGTAAATTACAATGGTGATGTTTGGGCTGTTGACTAAAAATTATTAAGATATTCAAAAAGATAATGACTTATTTGTCATTTATTTTCTTTCATCTTACATCGATGGAAAGCAGAAAGTTGTATGTTATTTTTATGTCTTAGGTTCATAAAAAGAGTGTACTGAGATGCTTGTAACATCTGGTTGGTCTTGTTAGCAAAGCATTTAATTATCCTTTATAGTTGATCTTTTGATGAACATATAGATCCTTAATATCTTGTATAATTTAAATTAGTTAATATACCAGGACGTAGGGTATGTCAACCCGCATAATACCATTTTGACTACATTCCTTAGTAAGACGTGTATAATAGGTAAAGTTTGGTAGAGAAAGTAAAGTTTATATGTTTTACACATTACGCTGCATCCACCTACATAAATCTCTTCTAACTATATTAGACTATTTATTGGCACCTCCTCACAGTTAACAGACACATTCTGAGCACATGCACGGTGAAAAAACGCACAATAATTGATGTTCAAGAGTTCTTGATCTGAATGCAATAGACCATGGGATCATAGCAAGATGAACCACTAAACATAAGTTTGAACCATGATTTATATTTTGCAGTCATAATCATAGCAAGATGAACCACTAAACATAAGTTTGAACCATGAGTTATATTTCATTATAAGGATATTAACAGTTACTAACATAATTTTGAATGATATTGCTGCAAAGTTCATGGAAAGCAAGACAATCTAACATCAGTCCCCACTCTTCTTCAACGCAAAGAAAGATGATTAAAGAATGTACATGCTGCTAATAACCAAGAGCCAACTGGACGAGTTTCTAGAGCACGTGCAAAGGCATTGGGAGTATTAGGGGTTTTGTTCCCGCTACATCCTGTGGTGAAACAAGACCAAGAGCAGACTCTTCAGCCAAAAACCAAACGGGCATCATCAGATAATAAGTCTGCTAGTGATGTTGGTGCTGCTGTACAGGCTAAGAGAAGAGCTGTTCTCAAGGACATCTCTAACAATCCCTTCAACGGATCCCGTATAAAAGCTGTCAATGGAGTTAAAGCTCAGGTAACACCCTCTGAGTGCTTATCTCCTTCTTCCATTGCTTTTCAGCAATTGATTAATGAATAAAACTATGCCTATCTGCTTATTTATATGCAAATAAGCAATCCCAACCCAAAAACACCATAAGCATATATTGTTTGACGTACATTGCCATTTAACCTTCGATTCATATGCTAATGCTAACAGGGATCATAAAAAGTGTAGTACCTAATTTAAGGATGTATAACAATATGTTTAGTACCTAATGTGAGGATGTATACCAATATGCACTTAATAATCTAACAAATAGGTATACATGTACGAGTCTTTATGATAGTTTGATTTCGTGATCCATCATTCATTTCGTTCATTTGATTTTCTTTATTGAATTTGTTGTTACTGTTTATAGGGATGAAGAGGTTTAACAATGATGTTTTTGGTGTGTGCGGTTTTTGACATACATAAGTCTCGAATTTTGATTACAAGATATTGGTGTACATCATCTTTTCAATGAAACTACAATAAAGAACACAAGATTTATGAGACGTTGGCCTGATATCAAGCTTTGCGCTACCTATACTTGAACTATAGGTGGCAAAATGAGAAAGTCGGGTTGGGTAATGGGTTAAAAAGGTTAAAAACATAGGATTGGTGATGTTATATAAAGTTGACTATGTCATGAGCTCATTTTCATTTTTCTACAAGTAAATAGATCAAGATACAGTTATAAAAACTAGTATTACGATAATGATCCATTATGTGTGTTAAAACAATTTAAGATATTATAAAAAATTGGAACCATTGATTTGCTTTATCTCAATCCATTTCCCTTTCAGCTAAGTTTTCAAATTTAGTCGTTCAACTCTTACCAATTAGTAGAAAAATCCAACCAATCGCTTTTACATAAACGAAAACTGCTTGTGATACCCCCTGATGCAAAGATGTTGATGATATTTCTTCGGGTGTATGGCAATGTTTTTAATATCAAAAATTTCTCACTTGATGAACCAAAATGTAGCATGTTTCATAGCATATAAGGAGCATCTCAATTTTTATGGCACTCTTCTAGTATAATTTGTTTGATGGGTGACAGATTCACAGGAAAAAATCTGTAAATGATCAGCTTAGTAGCCGAAATCACAGAGCCTGGGAAAGACTTGACCTCAATCTTTTGAAAACGGACACAAAGAAAGAAGACATCTCTCTTGCTGATCGAATTCGTGAATTCAAGAACAAGAAATCAGAAATTTCCGTCAGAACAACTAGACCCCCTAATCATCCATTTTCTGAAACCGGGTATTAACTCTTTGTTTTTAATCATTGTTTATGGTATTCGATATAATTAGAAGCCATAGAAGTAGATTACTAGACTCGGTTGTCTGGAACAAAGAATGTTATATAACTCTTTGTATGCAACTTTCATGGTGATAAAGGCGAATGTATGTTGTCGGAATACTATGCAGAACATCTATTTTCTTTGAATATGTGGGCAGTTGGCTTGTTTATTGCTATACAAAGTGTAAGGGTACTTATCATTTGCTTTTTCATATCTTTTTTATTTTTTGACTTGTTGTATATCCCTCGTATTCACATAAACCTCATAAGTGGTGAATGAATCTTATTAGGATCATGGGATCTATATTTGGGTTTGATACATATCGAATTCAAATTCATTTATGAATAGATTACGAGAAGTATCAATTCCAAATTTTGACACGATCATGATTCTATTTTTGGGCATCTTACTTAGATGAGTTAAATACTTAAATGGGTATAATATAAATTCATGTGATGGGTTGCAGAAGTGTCTTCAAATGTTTACAACCTCTGAGATTGTTTAGTAAATAGTTACCTGCTTATTATACAATACTGTAGTTGCATAAATGTACTTGACACATTCAATTGGTTTTAGAACAATAAAATGAAGAAAAGGAATCTGTTTTGACTAGTTAGATTTACCTCATCTTGACTCGTATATTGACTTGTTACTCAACACTTTTGACACACCTACCTATTTTATCACCTTTGAGAGCATGTGCACTTATGCAATTCATTGACATCTGCAATACTATCACACTAGCATCTCATTTCTCCGTGCAGCAATTCATTGGTGGTTGGCGGCGGCGGTGGTGGTGGCAGTGGTTGGAGGCCCAAGATACTTGTGAGAGTATTTGTAAAACTTGTGTTGAAAAACTTGACCAACAAAGCCACAAGACTTGAGAAATTGTCTTGGAAAACTTGATAAACAGTCTGTAATCGTATGCTATAGATGCAATATTAAAGTATATCTTTTTCAACTAACTTCGTATATTATGTATGCAATCAATTTGAAAAAGTTATCTGTATTATAGGAACATATGAATCTGCATGACAGTGACGATTAAGAATTAAATGTTGGGTATTTTCAACAGTTGTTGCATAAGCATGTTGAAACATATGCTTTATTTTGAGCAACCGTTTGTCATCTTCTACACATTTTTAGTTGTTGTTTTGAATCATTTTAGAGGTCTACTAAGATCTTTTAATTAGATTGTATTTGCACCTTTGCACTTGGCCGGTATTCAACAGAATATTCGTGTTTTAACGAACTTTTTTCAATGTTACCTCACCAAAGTACCAAAATTAAACATCTAAAAAATTTGAGTCGCAAGTTCAATGGCAAATTGTGGTGGTTGAAAAGATAAGTGGCAAAACAACTCTTTTGATACATTTTCAATGGCAAATTTGCTCTTTTAACTTTTTAAGACAATATATTCGACACCAATACATGATTAAAGAACTTATGTTAAAACCCCATGCGTGTTATAACTAGTTGATTATAAATATTTACATGCCCATGTATGTATCCTTGAAAGGCAAACAAAATGTCTACCAAAAACATGCCAGGGGTAGAAACATAACATGAGCTTACAATCAAAATTGCTCATACCCATATGCTAAAAAGGCAAAAACAGATAACTATAAGGCCATATGCATATCCATCACTATAACTATATTCATTCCATAAAAATTGCGTAATACTGCTAGAATTAGAATCCTTGAGAAGCATACTGAAGCAAGGAGATGTATTGAATACGTGTAATCACAACATATGACTTTAAAGCAACACCAATACAAAACTGATCCCTTAAAGCATTTTCAAACCAGCTAAAGTGACGAGGTGCAGAATAGCATGAGCAGTTACATCTTAGTATAACTGATCCCTTAAAGCATTTTCAAACCAGCTAAAGTGACGAGGGTGGAGAGATAGAATTAGGTTTTGCGGGTAGTTAGGCTAGGAGCTTAGAGGCGTTTGTTTGTTTTGTTAGTTTGATGTTCTGGCTTTTAGGCGTCTCTTTCTTGCCTTGCCCCTTGCGGATTTTATTTTATTTTATTTATTTTTTATTTTTTATTTTTTTTTTTGCCGTAGCTTTAGGCCCAGTGCGTTTCTTGGTGTTGCTTTTTGTTGTTCCCTTAGGTTTGCTTGCTTTTCTATCTCCTTGCATTTTGGTTTTTTGGTGCTGCGGGTGTTTTTGCCTTATCGCTAGGTCCCGTCTGCTGCTTAGCTTTACTCTGCGTTGCCCCCTTAGGTTGGCCTGCTTTTCTTGGTGTCCTGGCTCTTTGTTTTATTGTTTGCTTCTTGCTGTAGTGCTCTTTTGCCTATGCTTTTGCTCGGTGTCCTTTTGTGTTTCTACCATGCCTGCGTTCTTTTCTTGCGTTTATGCCTTTTTTAGTCTGCCTTGTGCTCTTTTTCTATCCTTTATCACCCGCACACCTGCACTTGCCGGAGGTCTCGTTGGAAGCAGTCTCTCTACCCTCGGGTTTACCCGGGAGTAGGGGTAGGATCTGTCTACATTTTACCTCCCCCTAGGCGGGATTGGGTTCGTTGTTGTTGTGTTGTTGTTGTTGTGTAGTTACATCTTAGTATAACCAAGTAGCTACATATAGAATACCATTCAACAAAACAATACAGCTCCAGAAAATTACCATCACCATACTCTTCTATGTCATCTTAGCCAAACTCACTCTAACTTCAAGTAGACTAAAACGATGGTTGACAGCGCTCTTAACCATCAAGACTCAAGAGATAGTTGACAGCACTCTTAACTTTTGCTTTTTGTGCCTATCAAAACAAGTAAAGTTTGATGAGGTCTTTTTGGATTGCGTCAATCATAGTCAAATATAGTCAAAAAGGAATTTTCTAACAGAAACACAAAATATATTGCAATCACCAGTTTTCTAACAGAAACACAAAATATTCCAGTTGTGCCTACCGCGTCAAATCCGGAAGTGGTGTAACGGTAATCAGACCATTTCGGTTCAACAAATTGCTGAAGTATGAATTGTCGAATGATGTAGGAGAAACAACATCTACTGGTGATAAGTTATTATCGCCATCGCTGGATGGACAATTCACTCTCACTGATGGAGTAGAGTTCAAGTAAAACAGTATGTTAATGTGAAAAAGGTAGGAGATACTCATAAGTCATAACCGTTAGATGAGAAGATTAAGGGTTAAGATGGGTTGTGGCAATTTTGCAATTATATATACTTTAATTTTATTGATTAATTATTAAACTGATTTTCAAGAGGGTATAAAAGTCTTTTTAACATACTATTCATTCAACACGTGTGGAATTTTCATAATCAACTCCATTACTCCACCATTAAATCTCATCTCCAAATCACCAAACCCAATATTCCATCTGAGTTTATCTCTAATCCATTGGAAAAATGTAGAGGTGGCAAAACGGGCGGGCCGGACGGGCACGGGCTACGGGTCAAACGGGCTATGGGCCAAACGGGCGCGGGCTAAACGGGTACGGGCTAAACGGGCACGGGCCAAACGGGCTCATGTTATACGAATCGCTTTTAAAAAGACCCAAAACGACGATATAAATTTCTCGAACTTAACACCTCATTTATATTTAAAAAATTAAATATAAGTTTTTCTTTAAAAACAATATAATGTTCGAGAAAAACATGTGCCCGTTATGCCCATTTAACTTCTAAATGGGCAATACATGCCCATTTCAAAAAAAGGAGGGGGTCCAAATGTGCCAAAATCTTTTAAAAGTTTGCCCATTTAGCCCATTTTTTTGATTTTGGGCACAAATTGCCACCTCTAGAAAAATGCAATGATAACGCATCTTAATTTTTTAAACTTCTGAAGATGATGCAAGTACTCGATGAAGATGCATCTTAATTTTATACTTCTGAAGATGATGGTGATGATTGTAATTTCGGTTTTATTTTTAATTTTGCTCATCATTCTTATCTCGAAATCTAGTCTGCAAATTTTGCTGAATATCGGTCATAATTTTTATGTTTAAAATCGAATACGGTGAATTTGGAATTTCGTTTTTTTTTTTCTTTTTTTGCGGTTAATGATGATGTTGAATTTGATTACCAAGATGATCGATGATGATGATGTATATGTTGCAACTAATCAAGGATAGAAAATTTGAGTCTAAATAAGATGCATATATTTATGATGATGATGGAGATGCACATGATGCATATGATGATGATACATACGATGCTACAGAGTCAGAATACATATTGATAATGAAGTTACTTGAAATGATTTTTGTTCGTCTGCATCTTCAGATCGATTTATATGCATTAAAAAATATAATTCAATATAAAAGATATAAACTCGTGGATATGATGATTTAGATGCAAACAAATTAAAAAAAAAAAAAAAAAAAACGATGATCTAATTTTTATTCAATTAAGTTATAAATGTAAAAGAAATAATATGCCTCCTAAAAAGAAGCTCAAAGATGCATAAAAGACGTCAACCATCTAATTAGAATAAGCATGTGACAATTTTACCCTTTTAAGACTTGAACACGTGGCAAAACTTTGTGGTCTCTTACCATTTTTACTTTAATAGGATGTTTTACAAGAACTGCACCCCTCACTCCGATGTAGCAAATAAGGAATTTATGTTGTTTTCTTTATAGATCCAAGCTCTAAACACAGTACATCTTTCTTGCCCAATCGTATGAGATCCTATATTTGGAATAGTATGAAATTCACATTTGTAAGAAATGGATGTCATTAATTACAAGAATCATATTTGCAATGCCAAACCAGCAACCTCTTAGTCCACTGCAAATTCAAATAAATGAATAGATGTCAGTAACTTTTCAAAATATGATTTCTATTACATGTAACAAACTGAATTTAGACCAAAAACTTCAAAACTTTCCATTTGAAGTAGTTACTAATTACTAATGATAACAGGCTTTAGGTGTCATATCAGGGAACAAATTATGGTCAAAACGTATAGACATGTCAGCAACCATGTCACCGTTTATTGACCCGGGTCACATTTTTGGGTTACCTCGAATGAAACTTTTTGAACGTTTGAAGATTTTCTGGCCTGAATACAAACCAAAGTTTGTTACCTTTTTGTGCAAACTAACTTAAAGAGCAAAGAGGCTATAAAAACCTATAGTGTGATTACGAAAGACTTGAAGTTGCTAACTATAAAAATACTACTATAAACCACATATATGGACTCAAAGCTTCAACCACAATCAAACCCCCATATGAACTTTCTTTCTTACATGAACTAACTTGTAACATAAACAACATTTACTAATTTGCATTTCATGGAAGAGGAAATATTAGACCATACAAGGTTTTAACCTTCAAATACCAGAAGTCACAGATACGATTATCAACATCTTCACATTTCTATAAAACACTATAGTATTCCCACTTTGCGCTAAAAATATCGACGCTGTCATTAAATGAGGAATCGATATCTGTTGGTTTTATGGATATAAATTAGTAGACGTGAGTTAGGATCGAACTCGAGACTATGGGATTGCACACTTTACGTATGAGAATTTAAAGTTAATAATTAAATATAAAAGTTATATTTATTTATTTATTAAACGAAATAACTAACGGACGTTAAGTAATTAATGTAATGGATTAACGGTCGTTAAATGTTTATGGAAAAGGACTTAATTGCAAAAGTTGGGAAGGTTCCGGAATCCCTTTAGGGACCTAGAACCGATCGGCCAAAGGAAAAAGGAAACAAGGACCAACTTGTTCACCAAGTTATCTTGGGTATATATACAAGGCTAGGGGTCTTGTTTTTCCATCTCTTGTGCTCATAAGCTAAACCTAAAAAATAGTTTTGTGTGTGTTTTCTTTGTCCAAACCGATCGGTCACACCTTTAGTGTGTCGATCCAAAACCTTTTCCACAATCAAGTTATTTGTTTGATAAAAACCTAGCATTACTTTAATTCGGTTTAGTACGTGTGTACAAGAACTTAGTAATAACACACTATTGTTATTATCTTGGATTGAATTACAAAACGGTAAGGGGTAATTCATATAATCCTAACTAAATCAAATTAGGGTTCATCCGTTGCTAGTTTGTGGATTTGATTCTTGTTCGGCTAGAATCAAGAAAGGTACGCATACTTTATTCTTTAGTTAATTAATTATTCATTATATGTTCCTATACGCTTCCGCACTTACTTTGATGTTTATTGTTTATATTTATGATTAGTCGTGTTATATAATTCCAACAGTGGCATCACGAGTCATAGGTTTTAATGAGTAATTAATTACTAAACACGTAAAAAACGGATATTGTATTGTGTTTGATATGATTTATTCTAGGGTTTTGGTTATGATTATATAAACCCTAATTTTAGGGTTAAGGATTTTGCCCTAATTTGGTTTTAAAAATCTATTATGGATCGAAATTTTTTTTTATGGGTGGAAACCCTAAAATTTTTTTGTCGATTTCCTAAATTTTTTTAGGGTTTATATTAATTGTTATGTTATCAATATCGAAACCTAGATTTAATATATTTGTTACGTGATAAATTCATGAATAAAGTGTTATGTGACATGGAATTGTATGCGATCTTGTGACTTAATTGAATAATTGTTATGTTATATCCATGATGATACATGCATGTTTGTCATGGATAGTTGCTTGTATTATTATTTAATTGTTAAGATTGGATTAATTGTTAAGTTTTATACACATGTATATTTATGATAAATCTTGAATTGGGGATGACTCCAATTATATACATTAATGAATCAATTATGTGCAATTTGGTATATCATTAATTATGGGTTTACGCAATCGATTCGTCGATGTATGTGGCTCACTTTCAATTGAGAGAGTGAAAGCCCTAATTAATATATACGTTAATTTAACCTAGACATTGATTATTAATAGGGTTTTATCGAATAAGTTGCATGTGGCTACTTGTTTACACGTATAAATTGTTTATTATGTGCGCATTGTTTTTAGTTGTTTATATTTTTTTTATTGGTATTACTTGTTTGTTTATTATGTGCGACAGTTTTAAGCAAAGGGTAATTTTGAATAGAAAAATAATACGGACTAAACAATGGCGAAATTTGATTTGTTTTGGAAGAGTTAAGTTTTCAATAGTTTAATTGATTGGTGACTTTGGTACAATGACTGAACGGCTCACCCATTCGAATGAACTATAAAGGGGTTATTTAAGAAGTGCGCACAGTCACACTGAATGGATGTCTAAGGTTATGCGTTTGCGCTTACCTGGTCCTCTGCCCTCTGTAAGTTCGAATGGAGCTACTTAGTAAGCCATAAAAGTACAAGCTCATCTTAAGGGCGAATTAGTTTTAATTCCATGCGCCACTTCGGTGGTAATTATCCGAAACACTAAGTGTTTACACTTATGCAAAAGTACGGTATAATGGATGATAATTAACACTAAATTCCTTGATTGGTGAACCCAATACCTCAATCAAAACTTTGATAATTTGATCTTTATGAATTGGTAATAAAAAGTTTTTATTAAAATTATGCTACAAGATGAATGCATGACATCTTTGTACATATTTGATTTGACCACATAAAATCAAAACTAGTACCCTTTTAAATTAAGAATATGCCATCTAATTAAAAGGAACACTTAAAGTTGCAATTTACGTCATGACAGTACTTGGCGAGATTGTGATGGAAAGGTAAATCTCTATGTAAAGTCAGACCTTACATGGACATATTTGCAGTTCTTTAAGTTAGACACTTAAGTTGAGTAGGAAGTGAGACCTGGACTCAATGGCATAAGATGGGATGAAACATGTTTATATTTGCAATAGCGTTGGAAAATATAAATCCCATAATGATCTAGGAGTTGGAAATTGTTTGTCAATTAATGTTCGACAGATTACCTTATTATATGCGTTCGTTGCTAGCAGATCAACTGATGTAATGAACCTATGATAATTTGGATCCTAGTTTTCGAGAAAATTCTATGGTTATATGAATATTACCTTGGGTATTTTATTTTCTTGAAAAGTTTAATTATCGAAAATACTAAAATTGAATTTTGCTAATTCTTTAAATGTATTAATGCAACATTAAACCGTAAACGTAGGTTATTCCTGTATTGGTAAAATTGATCTACACCTGTAAGGGTTTTAGTAGAGTCAACGTTACTAAAAGAATAAACCTAGTCCTCTTTTCACGCGAAAGAGTGAGAGTTAACCCTATTCCTTTTCATGAATGAAGAAAGGTATGATAGGACAATTAGAATTGTCTAAATTCTAAATACATAACTCGTAAGCAAATTTTAATAGTTAAGAAAATTGCATATTTCTGAGTTATTAAATTAGAAGCTAGACTAATTACTGTATAATTGGTAAAAGACAAACTAGCATATTTTATCTAGTTGTTGTGCTTTGACCATTTAAAAGTACTACTTACAATTGTTGGAATAGTAGAACTATTAAGAAAGAAATTGCATGCCCAATTTTTCAAGTTAATAGCATTGATGGATAAATTCATCATCTACATAGTAGAATACATTCTTTTAAGTACATTTGTAATTGTTATGTATGGACTTTCTCAAAGGTGTAGGAAGTAAATAATACACTACTTTCTTTCACTGGTTAATGAAACACTTACAATGTTGTCAAATCCAGTGGGAGTGTTGTGTTCTTATTACTGAATAAAGAATTAATGTAATGATCTCTTATTCAGTGGGAGTTACAAGCTTTGTCATCTTAGTAGTAACTCAGATTATCTCTAGAATGTCTTACGATAATTACTTTCCACTTGTAGACACTTATGTTTTCAAGGATAGTCATGTACGTTTCCTTATTAGACAATGAAGTGGTTCTACATCTACTAGTTATGCTAATATCAATGACACAATCATATTAGTCACATAAACAAACATATGTCGTGTTGTTTATCTGCTATATGATGTTGTTCCATGCACAAGTGGGAGAAATCTATATTGTGTGCAAGGTACAACATATAAGTATATGATTTAACGGATTCTCTTGACTGCAAGGAAAGAGACTAACGTTCTAATATAACTTGAACATATCTAATTCAAGAAACACTTGGTGTTGCAATTTATGTCATGTGAGAACTTGACGAGATTGCAATAACAAAGTAAATCTCTATGTGAAGTCAGACCTTGCATGGACATATTTGCAGTTTCTAAATTAGACAAGTATTTAGAACTTGTGTCAAAATGATATATAAGACTACTTCAAATTAAATATTTGTGTATTATTAGAATGACATAAAATTAAATAAAGTAATCTAATCCTACTTCAATTTGTTTATTTATGTATTTTGGAATGACATAAATGAAAAATAATGTAGTCCTACATTATTATGAAGTAAAATAAATTAACTTGAAATTACTATTGAAACCAAGAGTTGTGTTCATAATTACTTTAGTTAAACATGTTTATGATTCATTGTAAAGACATAAACATAAAGTCTTTTAAGACTTATAATAAAGTAAGACGTTAACTTGTTATGTTTTTTAATTAAGACATATACAAGAAGTCATTGAGTTGATCAATGATTTATAACGTATAATGGGATTATAACAATTTATGTTTCTTGTTGAGACATGGATATGAAGTGACTTGGTTAAAAGGTACTTGTGTTATAAAGCATGTAATTGGCTTGGAAAGTCTATTATATCATTAAGTTGACTTAGTTGGTAAATAGGTAAGTTAAAAGGAATATGTTTATCTTAAATATTGTTAGATTGTCTTACAATATTAATTCTAATGAATACCACAAGTTGATGGTATTTTCAGTTAGGAGAATCAGACTCTATTTGATTTGTTTGATTCAAGATAACCATAACTTCTTTCTTAAAAAGTAACAAGGTTAGAAAATTGAGTATGGATTGAATATACTCAATATGACTCCAATCTAGAAGATTGTTAAAACACCATTTCATTATGGAATGTGATGAATCACATTAAGTTTTAAAATTGAATATTCTGAATTTGTTAAACTATTAATGAATAGGTTATTAACAAAGTAAAATCAGGAATTATCAATGTGTATTTGTAATGTCCCAAAAGAGAACAATGTAGTTTTGCTCTAACTGCTAAGTATATATAGATAGTCTATATATTACAAAAGGCAAGTGGGAGTTTTTGTTTATCTTGAAAGATAAAATTACAAGATACATAATCTTCTAAAACACACTAGTAAATATCATGATGAGGTTAGACATGTAATTGATAGA
Source organism: Chrysanthemum seticuspe (assembly GCA_019973895.1). NCBI lineage: Eukaryota > Viridiplantae > Streptophyta > Magnoliopsida > Asterales > Asteraceae > Chrysanthemum > Chrysanthemum seticuspe. The sequence continues at coordinate 225,972,136 of BPTQ01000005.1, forward strand.
CCTCATGATGATGGAATTTTCATTCATAGATCTGCAAGGATATCTCAGATATTTGACTTATATGCTGAGAAATATGAGTTACAGGATTATAGTAAACCTGATAATCATTATGATGGATTACCAAATATTGAATTGGGTAAATTACTCATACTATGAATGTTAAAGATGCTGTCCATAAAGATAATCAATTTTGGAAATTTGGTTTATCTTAATAGTTAGACTAGAGAATGGAAATGAGTTTTTTCAAAGAGATGAAAAACCCTAGTGGTTTGAATTTCTATGTAGAAATCATATGGACAAAATATTGTACACATATTTAATGCATGTTTTATGACAAGATTATTAATCATACTTAAGCAATTAATTATGATTGAATATTCTTTTCTGGACACATTAAATATATAAAGATGATAATTGTCATACTTGTTTTCATTAATATGAAATATGACAATGGAATATCAAAACTCTTTCTTGAGAAATTACTTGAGCGAGGACGGTAAGTAATTGAAAGGTTTTTTGAATTCATATAATCTTTGAAAGTGTACGAATTGCAATAATTCATGAATGGATAAATGCATGCATCTATGAAATTATTCTTATATTAAATTATTAAATCCATTTTCGATTTATAATTAAAATAAGATAAATTTTAAGTATTCCTGAAAGCTAGTGGGAGTATTATGTTAAGGTTTTAAATCTTATATGTTGTATAACATATGAGAAGTAACATTCCTTGTAAGCTAAATGTTAAGTCTTAGATTGGAATGAAACTTCACTTGTAAGATTTAAGAATTAAAACATACAACCTTGGAATATATGTTTATTGTTAATAAACATGTGCAGTAAAATAAATGATTCTAATAAAACATGATATATCATTTGGGAAATTGATAAATATTTTTTTACAAGATAGAACGTGAATGAAGTCTAAGTTTGACCTGTAGATTCATCATGTACATCATGTAGTGTATTAAAATTGTTGTATCATTCTTGAATAAGAAGTGATTTGACAACATTGATATCTAATTAAAAGTTATTAGATAACTTGTGTAATGAATATTCTAATAGAATTACATCCTTAAAGCCTGGAATTGCTCCTAAATTCTATGGATGAACAATATGTCAAATGTTGTGCAAATTGTCATCAGCTTTAAACTTGAAAGTTAGGAAAGCATCAAACATTACACAATAAGATATTAAAGTTTACGGAGTTTTAATGGGCACATTGTTGTTTGTATACAATGATGCTGGTTTAATTGAGATGACACTCAATACTAGTCATGGTAGGATTTTATCCTTGTTAATGGCCATGTGAACTAGTTGTGCTACTAAAAGCACAGTTGCATTATACATTAAAAGAATAAGAATACTTTAAACTTTGAAATGTTTGAAAGTTTAAATTGTCATAAATTTGTGATAAAGGATGTCACACACTTTATGAATTATTATGTGGATTGTTGAATGCACACATACAAGGACTTCATTAATTGAATTCTTGAAATAAGTATTCTCAAAATTATGATAGATCACGTTGGTTGATTCATGCCTTGTCTACAAGTATGATTGTCATTACTTGAGGCATAATTCATCAACAGGAATTTTCATGCATTGATCTATTTGGTATTTGGATAAGGGATGTTAAACAATTGTTAAATAAATCAAATACTTGGTATGTTTGATTTTATAATATATTGTATCCTATATTTGCATGTTTAATCCGTGAATAAATTTATTTATTCTAAATCGTCCGTTGTCGATTAATGATATGGGAGTATCATTAAACTAAGACAAATCTGAGAGATATGGTAGAATATACTTGAAAGTATATTGATGAGAATGCATACCAATTTCAGATGATATTCAATGGATTGAATATAGGACTTATCCCAACTACATAATTTACTTTGTGGATATTGTTATAAGTAAATTATGAATAGTTATCCTCAGACTTGAGATACCAGATAAGTGTCATGAATGTAGTGCACTTCTGTGGAACAACTTAACGCTATACGTAACTGGTAGTCATAAGGGTTGTTTCCTGAAGTGTTGCAAAGTTCGTGGGTTATTCTCGTAGTCAAGATAGAATTTGTTCCTTCAAATTTATTTGGAGTTTAATACTGCTGGGCCCCTCGTAGGGTTGACAAGATGTTTGTGTGGCCACACCCAAAATCTCCCCTAAATATGTTTAGAAGATTTGGTAATCTTGTTCAATCACTTATAACGAGAAACAGAATAGTTGGATAAAGAATGACTTAATTCCATATCTTTATTTAACATGGTATTAGAAACAAAAGGATAATAATAATGAGAAATCATTAAAAGGTTTTCCAGGAGCCTTGCTCGAGTTGTACTAGAGGCATCGAAGTGTTGCTAGACGCTAACCGAATATGATCACTCTATTAAGATATATCCAAGTGGGAGCTGTTGGTTTTATGGATATAAATTAGTAGACGTGAGTTAGGATCGAACTCGAGACTATGGGATTGCACACTTTACGTATGAGAATTTAAAGTTAATAATTAAATATAAAAGTTATATTTATTTATTTATTAAACGAAATAACTAACGGACGTTAAGTAATTAATGTAATGGATTAACGGTCGTTAAATGTTTATGGAAAAGGACTTAATTGCAAAAGTTGGGAAGGTTCCGGAATCCCTTTAGGGACCTAGAACCGATCGGCCAAAGGAAAAAGGAAACAAGGACCAACTTGTTCACCAAGTTATCTTGGGTATATATACAAGGCTAGGGGTCTTGTTTTTCCATCTCTTGTGCTCATAAGCTAAACCTAAAAAATAGTTTTGTGTGTGTTTTCTTTGTCCAAACCGATCGGTCACACCTTTAGTGTGTCGATCCAAAACCTTTTCCACAATCAAGTTATTTGTTTGATAAAAACCTAGCATTACTTTAATTCGGTTTAGTACGTGTGTACAAGAACTTAGTAATAACACACTATTGTTATTATCTTAGATTGAATTACAAAACGGTAAGGGGTAATTCATATAATCCTAACTAAATCAAATTAGGGTTCATCCGTTGCTAGTTTGTGGATTTGATTCTTGTTCGGCTAGAATCAAGAAAGGTACGCATACTTTATTCTTTAGTTAATTAATTATTCATTATATGTTCCTATACGCTTCCGCACTTACTTTGATGTTTATTGTTTATATTTATGATTAGTCATGTTATATAATTCCAACAATATCTCCGTAAGCTGAACAATAACAACAAAACCAAAAGTCAGTAGTAAAACGCATTTACATGTAAAACGCATTTACATGTAAAACTACAGATTAGGGAATGTTTGTTTAAGCTCATTCATGGGCTTATAAACTTATGTTTTTTCGGCTTATATTTCATAAGCTCAATTTTTTGCCTTATTTTGAAACTTGTGCGCTTATATACGTTTGTTATGATATAATAACAAACTTATATTATAACAAACTTATATAGGGGGTGTTTGTTTAAGCTTATATAGCGGGCTTATGTCTTATGTGGTTTTCGTCTTATGTTTCATAAGACTATTTTTCCGGCTTATTTTAAAACTTATAAACCTATAAAAGTTTATTATGTCATAATAAACTTTAATAAACACATAAGTTTTGGAACAAGCTGGAAAAATAAGCTTACGAAATATAAGACGAAAACCACATAAGTCATAAGCCCGCTATATAAGCTTAAACAAACACCCTAATAAGCTCAGAAGTCCTAAACTAAGCCAAAAAAAGGGTGCTTATGAAACATAAGCTGAGAACCGTTAAGCTCAGAGGCGGAGCCACAGGGGGGTCAAGGTGGGCAAGTGCCCCCCCAACCCAAAAAATCGTAGTGCAGATTTTTTGATATTTTGAAGTATTTATTGAATTTGACCCTCTAGAAATTGTCTGCTCTTTTCTAATTTGAAAGCCAAAATCAAGATTTAGACATTTTTGAAGTGCAGGTTTTATGTTTTTAATAACGAAGAAGATGAACCGAAAACACCATTGTAGAACAGTATGTAAGGATAGATGCTAGCACGAAATACGAAAAAGAAAGAGTAAAATAACTATTGACTTGTATTTCATTTGTTTTTTAGTGGAATCACGTGCATCTTTATAGTACTCGTAATATTTTCTTTTGTTTTATTTTATGCTTATTTTATGTTTATACGTGTTGCACAAGTGCTTTTTAGGTTTTTCAAAAGCAATAATACATTAAATAGTTGGTTTTTTTTCACATTTACTTGTCAAATTATTACGTAAATGTGGGAAAAAAACTCAACTAGTTATATATTTTATACAGAAAGGTTGGAAACGGTTACCATGATACCTTAATTAGGTCGCGTACATTTTAGTTATAGACTTGCTCTTTTTGGATAAAACCTCATCCATTTTCTCGTCTAATTATTTGAATTAGGTAAGCTTTTGTTTGCCAACGCCACGCTTATTTTTTGCATTCAATTTTCGATGTACCGTAAAAAAAAATTGCCCCCCCATAATTTTTTTTCTGGCTCCGCCCCTGGTTAAGCTCATAAGCCGATAAATAATCTTAAACAAACACCCCCACTGCCCCACATCCTTCTCAACTACAGTAATTAATATCTAATACGTAAACATTATCGCATTCAAAATCAAAGTAGTAAACGCAGCAAAAATAACCCAATGATCAGTGGAAATCAACTCCCACATCCTTCTCAACGACCGAACCAATGTAACCGGTTTCGCAATCTGCCCAATCTCAACTTGTTCACTAAACCTCCATCATTTTCCACCAGGAAACACATCTGTAACTAACTTAACTAACTTCAACAACCTCTCACTCACTCCATCCACATCCTCACCCTCAACGTATGCCGCATTCGCCTGCGTAACAAACACAAATCTTCGGTCATCTCTCCGGTCAACGTTCCGGTCAATATTCCGGTGAAGTTTTTGGCGAGTGAATTTGAGGTCAAAGTTGGCGAAGTGTATAATCTTCATAATCTTCAATTTGTGCATATACCTTTCTTTGTTGTAAGGTGTGACTGTTTCAGGATAAGTAAGATTAAGAGCAATACTCCATGGTACTCCTAATTCATCAATGTTAATCGTTGGATCTGGAGTGATGACTGTACGTGCCGAAAAGTCAACAAGATATCACAACAAGCCTACAGCATATGGGATTGAGATGTATCCGGAGTCCGGTGGTGGTGGCGTCAGGTGGTGGTGCCGTCGTATTGTGGTGGCGTCGTGTTGTTGGTTGCTTGTGGTGGTGTAAGTTGTGATAGGTTTATGTCGAGGAGAAGAGGAGGTGTGAGTTGTGATAGCTTGTTCGGTGGTTCTGGGTTTATGTGGGTTTTTTTTTTTTTTTTTTTTTTTTTTTTAAATTTAAAATGTAAAATGACAAAAATATCCTTGTGTATAAATAAAAGTTGCCCACAAAATATAAAGTTGTTCGAAAAACAATACCTTACAATACATGACATATACTTTCAACATATGTACTTGTGTCGTAAGTTGTCGGCTACGTGGCAGCCCATGGTTGGCTCCAAGAAAATTGTTGGGCAACTGGTCCAATTTTATACCGCAAAAAAGCATGGTCCAGAAAGTGATTAGCCTCAGGGCGCCAGAGGCATTTGCCTCATTTTCCCTTTTATTAATTATGTCGTCGGAAAGACTATTCCTCTAACTTAACAATCGATCAAAAGAGAAGGTTTTTACTCTCAGGTATATGATTATTTTTGGGATGAACCATATGCGTTTAAATTATGCCCTGACAATATAATTAGGAGATGCGTTGCTGGAAGCGAAATATCTTCGATATTAGCGCATTGTCACTCGGGACAAATCGGAGGACATCATAGCACCATAGTAACTTGGAGAAAGGTTTTAGACGCAGGATTTTATTGGCCTAGTATCCTGATGCTAAGACATATATTAAGGGGTGAATTGCATGTCAACGGTCGTGAAATATCATGTCAAGAACCGAGATGCCTTAGAATAATATTCATGTATGCGAAGTTTTTGATATTTGGGTGTTAGATTTTATGGGACTATTTCCTGAATCAAGAGGTAACAAGTATATATTGGTAATTGTTGACAATGTATCAAAATGGGTTGAAGCACAAGTACTACCTACCGATGACATCAAGGTGGTACTAAAGTTTTTTATGCGATTGTTTTCTAGGTTTGGAATTCCTAAACCCTTCATTAGCGATAGAGGTACGCACTTTTGTAACCATCACCTAGGGAAAGACTTGCAACAATATGCGGTCTACCATAAGGTATCTACTGCTTATCACCCCCAATCTAAAGGTGAAACTGAAGTGACAAACATGGCTATTAAACGTATTCTAGAAAAATTAGTAGGATATAATCCTAAAGGTTGGTCGGACAAGATTGTTAGCCTTAATAATAATTAATAGCAAGTGATGGTCATTCACGTTTAGGAACTTTGTAACGTTTGTTAGATATCGTGATAGAATAGTCAACAGGCTCGTGGATTGGGCTAAGCTAAATGGCTAATAGTTATGTTAAGCTAGCCTTATGTAAGTTATTGTACAATCCAAGCCCAAGCCCAAGCCCATAAGGTGATATGTATGGAAATATAGTTTCATGTTCTTTCCTTTATCTCTCTAAAACATACATATCATCATTCAAGTCACCAACTTTCTTTGCTTCATCTTTCGTGTTATACTCGTGTGGTAAGTGGTATTCGTGATAAGGTTGAGAAAAACAAGGTCTTACAATTGGTATCAATCGCCTAACAATGGTTTAGGAGTGTTGTGTATTTATTTTGTGTTGAAACTTAGCATAAAGTTGCATTTTTTCCTATACACGTGGGCTTTTTGTCTTAAAGTTTTGATTTTTACGTGTTTTTAAGCTTAAAGTTGTATTTTTTATTGATCATTAAGTGTTTTGGAAGAAGTTTGTGCAAAAGAAATCATTTGGAATCGTGTTTTTGGGTGAAAATTAGTGTTTTGCAAAAATCTGGGCATTCTACTCGTAAGGAAAAGTCAAAACCCTATTTCTACTCGTAAGGAAAAGTCAAAACCCTAGTTCTACTCGTAAGGATTTTGGTGACGAATCTTCATGCAACAACGGTTACTGAGTGTTTTCCTTTCTTGGATAAGCCTAAAAAACACTTTGACTTTTGGATATCTCTCACGCTTGGACAAGTGTGAAGCATTTTGGTTTATAACCTAATCTTACTCGTAAGGAAATCTTACTCGTAAGGAAATCATACTCCTAAGGAAATCCTACTCGTAAGGAAATCTTACTCGTAAGGAAATCCTACTTTTAAGGAAATCTTACTCGTAAGGAAATCCTAATCGTAAGGAAATCCTACTCGTAAGTAAATCCTACTCGTAAGCAAATCCTACTCGTAAGCAAATCCTACGCCTAAGCACCAAATCCTACGCCTAAGCTCAAGGTTACGAGTAAGATCTTCAGCAAAACTTCAAACGACCATAACTTTTGAAGCGTAACTCCGTTTCCAGCGTTCTACCCATCAAAACGACCGTGAGAATGAGGAGAATAGCACGCCGAACAAACTAAAAACTTTCATGTCTGAAAACGCTCCGAACAGAAGTTATTGAGGTTTTTATGTTTTCAGACCCAATTTTCAATACAACAACCAAGCTTAATCTTCATCAAACACAACTCCTTTATCGTTGAATCGATCCTGCATCAACTTTGTCACACATACCTTCATCAATGGCAACTCAGGAAGATCGTTTAAAAACTGCTTTCACAAATGCTATTGCTTCTTTCATTAGTTCCACTACACCATATAACAACAACCAATGGATTACATCGTATAATCCGCAGTTTGCTCAACTGATTATTCATAAGGGTCAAGAAGGACAAATGGTTGATGTCATTGGGAGTCAGCAAGGATTTGCTATGGGTATACAAATGGGGAATCAAATGCAATATGCAGGGCAGTATGTTGGACATCAGAGGGGTCAGATTGTGCATCAGAATATGGTATATCCAAATGAGAATAACTGTTTTATGACTTCGGTTCAGCAAGCTACCTCTGACGATCACAACCAAGATTCAGGTTATGTTGACTCAGAATACAGTGTCAAAGCAATGACGAAGGTTGAAAAGATCAAGTACATGTTGATGTTAGCACTGAAAGAAGAATCGGGAATAGAGTTGACTGCTGAGGAACACGACTTCAGGAATTCAGGATGGGCAGATAAAGTAAACGATAATGCAAACTCTAGTCATACAGTCATTCAGCAGGACACAACATCAAGCAGCACTTTTGACACACCTCCTTTCTACGACACAGATCCACTTAATGAGGTACCAAATTCTAGTAATGTTGCTAATCCGTTTACTCATGAGAAGCCACATTCTGTGTCTCCCGAACCTTATTATGACACATATGTGGGAGAGCAAGTTAATAGCAATGTTAACTATGAAACTCCATATATGGATCCTAATGACGGTCAAGGTGAACAGAATGGTGCTAATGATGAGGAAACACGTGCTCTCTTTGACACATTAATTAATAATTGTGGTATTGATATTGAGAAAGTTAAAACGGTCAATCGCGAAGTTAAGGCCGTGAATGAGAAATTGACCGCTGAGCTTGAGAGGTACAAGGAACATGCAAAAGCTTTTGAATTTCACAAACACAAAGAGTCAGAATTAGAAATTGGTTATCGAAATTCGGTTTTAAGAGAAAAACAATTGCAAATCAAGTATGACACACTTGATGTGAAGTTGCGCTTGAAAATAAAAACATTAAACGAGGAAATTTCTGATCTTAAACACCAACTTTCGAACCAAAAAGCAACTTATTCTGATCTTCAAAAAGAGAAGAAATAGTTGATTGCTGATTTTTCAAAACGAGAAGATTCTCTTCTTGATGAAATTCTTGATAAAGATGAAAAAAATCAAAAAATTGGAAAATTTGCTTGTTACAATAGGTCATTCAGCTAAAACAACCACTTTGCTAATTAATCAAACAAATATGTATTATCATACGACACAAAAAATGGCACTTGGTAACAAACCTCTTTGTGCACTCAAGAAAGCTCCGAAAGCACATAATGTGTTGAATAATGGAAAACCTTTGCATGAACCCATAAATGTTCGTGATTCTTATAAAATGTTAGAACTATCTGACGAGAGTAGATAAAAAATGAAACAAAAGAACCCAGAAATCAAACCAATTGATTACAACAAGCTTAACAAAATTTCTGGAATCACTTTTGTTAGCCTTAATATTATTTAATAGAACTGATGGTCATTCACGTTTAGGAACTTTGTAACGTGTGTTAGATATCGCAATAGAATAGTCAACGGGCTCGTGGATTGGGCTAAGCCAAATGGTTAGAAGGTAAGTTAAGCTAGCCTTTTATCATTTGTAAGCCAATCCAAGTCCAATCCAAATCCAAGAGGCCCATGGTATCAATTGCCTAACAATGGTTTAGGAGTGTTTGTGTTCGTTTTTTGTTGAAACATTTCCAACAAGTTTCGTTTTTTATATAAAAATGCAAGCTTTTTGAATAAACTTTTGATTTTTACGTGTTTTTAAGCTTAAAGTTGTAGTTTTTATTGATCATTAAGTGTTTTGGAAGAAGTTTGTGCAAAAGAAATCGTTTGGAAACGTGTTTTTGGGTGCAAATTAGTGTTTTTGACAAAATTTGGGCATTCTACTCGTAAGGATTTCAAAGTCAAATAGTCAAAACCCTAGTTGCACTCGTAAGGATTTCTACTCGTAAGATCCAAATCCTACTCGTAAGCATTTGGTGAAGAATCTTCATGCAACAACGGTTACTCAATACTTCCCTCACTTGGATAAGTTTGTGGAATTCTTCGACTTGTGGCACTTGGACAAGTGTGAAGGATTTTGGTTTATAACCTATTCTTACTCGTAAGGAACTCTTACTCGTAAGGAAATCTTACTCGTAAGGGAGTCCTACTCGTAAGGGAATCCTACGCCTAAGGAAGTCTGAATCCTACTCGTAAGGGAATCCTACGCCTAAGGAAGTCTACGCCTAAGAAGATCTTAAGCCTAAGGAATCCTACGCATAAGGAAGTCTACGCATAAGCACTGCATCCTACACCTAAGAACAAGTTTACGAGTAAGATCTTCTGCAAAACTTCAAACGACCATAACTTTTGAACCGTAACTCCGTTTTTAGTGTTCTACCCATCAAAACGACCGTGAGAACGAGGAGAATGACACGCCGAATGAACTTTCGAGTCATAAAAATGCTCTAAACAGAAGTTATTGAGGTTTTTAAGTTTTTAGACCCAATTTTCACTACAACAACCTAGCTTAATCTTCATTAAACACAACTCCTTTATCATTGAATCGATCCTACATCAACTTTATCATCAAATACCTTCATCAATGGCTACTCACCAAGACATTCATGCAGCCGGTGCCAAAAACAGTCTTCCTATGCTGGAAAAAGATGGATATCTTCAATGGACAAGTCGTATTCTCCGCTACATCGAGACCAAACCTAATGGAAAACTCATGATTCAATCCATTACGAATGGATCCTTCAAGCCTCGACAAGTCCAAGACCTTGGAAATCCTAATGCAACACCTCCCGTCCCACCATCTTTTCGTGATCAAGATGAATCAGAATACACGGACGAGGATAACAAGCAGGTTGAAGCAGATGACATGGCAATACACATTGTCCAACTGGGTTTTCCAAGAGACATCTTTGCTGCTGTAGACAGCTGTGAAACTGCTTACAATATGTGGGAACGTGTTAGATGGCTATGTTATGGAACATAAATTGTTCAACAAGACATGGAGAACAAGCTGCTAACTGAATGGGAGAAGTTTACATCAACTCCAGGAGAATCCATTGAATCCTACTATGGAAGGTTTTGCACTTTGATGAATGAGCTTATCAGAAACAAATTGACACCCAAAACTATCGTGAGTAACATCAAATTTCTCAACAATCTTCCAAAACAATGGGGACGATATGTCACTATTGTTAACCAAACAAAGGACTTACATCAGGTGAACTTTGATCAACTCTACGATTTTCTGAAACAAAACCAAGCTGAAGTCAATGAAGTTAGGAAAGAAAGATTGGCAAAGAATCATGATCCCTTGGCACTAATTGCAAAGACTCCAACTCCAGTGAGCACACAACAACAACCTTCATCATCTTCCAATAACAACAACTTGTAGCAATACATTCCGCAACCACAAGCTGTTATCCCTCAACAACAATTCTATCCACCAGAACAACAAGTCATTCAACAACAACAATATCCACAATACCAGGAACAAGGAATCACCGACCTTGAAGCTGAACAAACGGAGGCTTTGTCAAATGCATTTCCTTATTTGACTAAAGTATTCAAAGGATGCTATTCCACACCAACTAACAACAACCAAAGGATTTCGTCAAACACTCGCAACAGGCAAATTGCACAGCCGGGTTTGAATATGGGTCAACAAGAACAAATGGTTGGAGTTATTAGGAATCCACAGGGATATGCTACTGGATTTTACATGGGTAATCAGACGGTTTCGTCTCAGGGTAATCAGTTGGGTCAGAATGTTGGAAATCAGTTGGGTCAGAATGTTAGGAATAAAGCTGTGGGTAATCAGAATGGGAATGTTGCAGCTCCAGTCGTTGGGAATTATGGAAATGTGAATCAAGCTAATCGGGTTACATGCTTCAGTTGTCAAGGAGTGGGTAACATGGCAAGGAATTGTCATACTAAGTCAAAAAAGACAAATTATGCATATCATCAGAAAGCATTGCTATTGGCACATAAGAATGAAGCAGGGATGCAGTTGAGTGCTGAGGAACATGATTGTATAGCTATTATGGATGAAATGGAAGACCGAGAGGACATCAATGCAAACTGCATCTTCATGGCAAATCTTCAGGAGGCTAAGTACGACAATGATTCTGACACACCTCCTGTTTATGACACCAATGCAATATCTGAGGTACCAATCATTGATCCATGCTATAACAATGTCATATTTGATGTGTTTACTCATGACGAACAACATTCTGTGACGCCAAAACCTACTTATGATACATGCCTAGACGATCCCAGTAGTAGCAAGATTAACTCTGAAACTCCAGATATGGATCCTAGTGGAGGCTGTGTGGCAAAAAATACTGAGACTGATGAGGAAATACGTGCCTTATTTGAATCATTGATTAATAACTGTGGCATTGAAATTGAGAAAGTGAAAAAGGTCAATCGCGATGTTAAGGCCGCGAATGATAAATTGACCGCTGAGCTTGAGAGGTACAAGGAGAATGCAAAAGCTTGTGAATTTCACAAAAACAAAGAGTCCGAATTAGAAATTGGTTATCGAAATTCCGATTTAAAAGAAAAACAATTGCAAATCAAATATAACACACTTGATGTTAATTTGAACTTGAAAATCAAATCTTTAAACGAGGAAATTTCTGATCTTAAAAACCAACTTTCTAAACAAAAAGCAACTTATTCTGATCTTGAAAAAGAGAAGAAACAGTTGACTGTTGATTTTTCAAAACGAGAAGATTCTCTTCTTGATGAAATTCTTGAGAAAAATGAAAAAATTAACAAATTGGAAAATTTGCTTGTCACAACGGGTCATTCAGCTCAAACTGTCAACATTTTAACAAATCAGACAAGCCCGTATTTTCATACAACTCAAAAAATGGCTCTTGGTAACAAACCTCCTTGTGCACTCAAGAAAGCTCATAAAGAATAGAATGTTTTGTATAATGGAAAAGCTTTGTTAGATAAACATGAACCCATAGAAGTTCGTGATTCTCATGAAACGTTAGAACTCATTGACGAGAGTGGATCAAAAATGAAACAAAAGAACCCAGAAATAAAACCAATCAATTACAACAAACTTAACAAAATTTCTGGAATTAAATTTGTTCCTCAAAAAGAAAAGTCAACGTTTTCCATAACACCCAGTGTTACAAACAAAGAGTCAAAATTTGTTTCAAAACCAGTTTCAAAACCAATTGTTGTTTCAAAATCATTTTCGAACATCGAACAAATGTCTTCAAACAATGCTTTTAACACAAGTGATGCTAGAAGCATTTTAGATGATGTTAAAACTAGAATTGGGAAACTTCATCGGATTGTTAAATATAAAATCAACATCAGTACTAACAACTGGTTTTCTAGTTTTGATGATGAAATGAAAAAGGTTTTTGAAACTCAAATTGCCACTTCGCTAAATAACATCAGTGCGAGGGTAATTCATTTTGAACAAGCATTTTTGAAAGAAACATGTGACTTTGTCAAGGACCATAAATCCCTGGTAAAGAAAGCTAATGATTGTTTTGAACACATCAAAGTTTTGGAAAATATGAATGATTCTCTCTTCGAAGATGTTATAACTACTGATATCATGTCTATTGTTTTACAAACATATTCTGTTGAAGATCATGAACGAATCCAGTCTGAGACCTCCGAAATTGTTTCAAAATATGAAAAAGCTCTTGAAAAACTTGAAAAAGAAAATATATCATATTTTAAACAACTTGATCAAAAAACTGAGGAATGCAAGTATGACAAACTGTCGTATGAGCGTGCCTACAAGAACATGAAAGACCAAAATGATCTTTTGAGGACTCAACTGGAATGTCAAAAAGGAAAGGCTGTGGATACTAAGATTACAAAACCATTGACTGAGGAGAAAGAAAATGTTTCTAAATCAGTTTTTAAACCAAAATGTCTATTTCTCTGCCTCCTCCAAAAGTCAATGAGAAAAAAGATTTGTCAAAACCAGTCACTCCACCTGCCTTATCAAAACAAAAAGAAAAGATTGTTGAAAATGAAAAAGCGGTTATCGAGAAACCAGAAGTTTTAGCACCTGGCCTTTTTAGGATGAGTACCACTAATGCGTCTGCCTCCACATCTAAATCATATGGAACAAACTACATAAGTTTAAACAAGCACTATAAAGAGACTAGAAAAGCCGAAACCACTTCTCTTGATAAAAAAGTGAATTCTAATGCGTGTGCCTTACCTTCTACAGGACTAGAAAGCACCTCTAGGAGCAGCAGACTAACTCCTAGGAGCAATACAAGGAACAATAGAGTATCGCATGCCTCTAAGAGTAGTAGCTTGATTAAAGAGAAGAAAGTAGAAGAACACCCTAGGAATTTATCGCTTTATAATAAGAAAGACATTTCATCTGAATGTAATGAACCTATGAAAATTGCTAAGTTTAATGAATGTGTTAAATCTCTTTGTGTAACTTGCAAATAATCTTTAATTAATGTTCATGATGATTGTGTTTCTACGAATGAGAATGTTAAGCCTGTTTAGAAGAACATTCCAAAAAGAACTTATGCTAAAACAATGGGAAGACTAGTTGCAAGATTTAGGTCTTACACTACTGATAAGAAGCATACTATTTACTTTAGGGATGATATTTGGAAACCAACAGGTAGAATTTTCACACTCCAAAATGGTAGAATGAGTGATACACCAATATACCCAGTAGAAAACTTCTATGAGTGTGATCAGGATTTTACCTCTAACCCAAAGGAACCAAAATCAAAACGGTTTCCAAAAACATCTTCTTCTTTATTTGGCAGGTTATCAAAATATGTCTTTGGATCGTCGACTCGGGTTGCTCCAAGCACATGACCGGGAATCTGAAGCTGCTGATCAATTTCGTCTGGAAATTCATGGGAACAGTACGTTTTGGAAATGATCATGTAGCAGCTATCATGGGTTATGGAGATCTACCTTTTGGATATTATTTTATCACTCGGGTTTTTTATGTCGAAGGGTTGGGACATAATTTGTTTTCAGTCGGGCAGTTCCATGATGCAGATTTAGAGGTTGCGTTTAGGAGAAATGCATGCTTCGTTAGGAACTTGGATGGCACTAATCTCTTAACTGGGAATCGTGATACAAACTTGTATGCTATCGAAATAAACCAAATGGCCTCTTCATCTCCAATATGTCTTATAACACGAGCATCTAGAACAAAGTCTTGGTTGTGGCGTAGAAGGCTATCCCATCTCAATTTTGACACTATCAACAAACTTGCCAAATACAACATCGTCAACGGACTTCCAAAGTTCAAATACACCAAGGATCACCTATGTCCATCATGCGAACAAGGAAAAAGCAAAAGAGTCATATAAACCCAAATCCATACCTAGCTCGGAAGCCAAGTTGCATATGTTGCACATGGACTTATGTGGCCCAATGAGAGTTGAAAGCAGTGATGGGAAAAAGTATATTCTTGTCATTGTTGATGATTATTAAAGATATACATGGGTTAAGTTTCTGAGGTCAAAAGACGAAGCACCATGCATCATCATCACCTTTCTGAAGTGCATTCAAGTACTTCTTCAAGCTCCAGTAAGGGTAGTAAGAATAGACAACGGCACAGAATTTACTAATCAGGAGTTAAGAACTTATTTTGAAGATGTTGGAATCACACATCAGACATCAGTTGTTATAACTCCACAGCAGAATGGGGCAGTTGAAAGACAAAATCGAACTCTTGAACTAGTGAACAATAGAAAACCTGATATCTCTTACCTTCACGTGTTTGGCGCTTTATGCAATCCGACGAACGACAAAGAAGATCTAGGTAAACTGAAAGCTAAATGTGATATTTGAATCTTCATTGGATACTTAGATAACTCGAGGGCATTTGGGGTGTATAACAGAAGAACTAGGAAGATAATGGAGACGATGAATGTGAATTTTGATGAACTTTCACAAATTATGGCTTCTGAGAGACTCGCTCTAGAACCCGTGCTAAACCCGATGGCTTCTAATCAAACCAGATTAGAACCCGCACCAAACCCGCAGACTTCTGGACACATCAGTTCAGGACTCTTACAACAAAGAGCTCCATTAACTTTTTCTGACACACCTCATGAACAAGAATGGGAGAATTTCTTCGAGTTAGTGTTCAATGAATACTATGGTGGAACTTCAACAAATGCATCAAACCATCATTTCGCTGCACCCGCTAAAAATCATCCACCACCACCAACAGAAGATGCATCTACCACGGTCGAAACCAATGCACCAACTCTATCAACGTCATCTACATCGACTTCTGCAAATCCTATTATTGAAACAGTTTTACCAACAGTTGATGAGCAAAACCAAAGCATATCATTTCAAGAAGAACCTTCACAAAACCAGAACGATGCAACGTTAGATGAAGACTTATTTGAAAACTCGTTTGCTACGGAATCATCTGAATCATCTTTAAACTTACGAGAACCATCTAACTCGCATACGTTTAACCAACGGTATCCTTCTACTCTGAAGTGGACAAAAGACCATCCAATTGAACAAGTTATTGGTGAACCTTCACGGCCAATTCAGACGAGACGCGAACTTGCCACAGATTGCAACGTGTGCATTTACCTTTGCTCAATTAGCAATATTGAACCGAAGAACATTCGGGAGGCAATGGCAGACAATGCATGGATAGAAGCAATGCAGGAGGAACTTCTCCAATACCGTCTACATAACTCTTGGGATTTGGTTCTAAGACCAATTGACATTTGCGTCATTGATCTCAAATGGTTATGGAAGAACAAAAGGGATGAAGAAATGACTGTAATTCGCAATAAAGCTTGTCTTGTGGCCAAAGGATACAGACAGGAAGAAGGAATAGATTTTGAAGAGTCATTCGCGTCGGTAGCTAGACTTGAAGTAGTCAGGATATTCTTAGCCTATGCGGCCCACAAAAAACATCACGGTTTATCAGATGGACATTAAGACCGCGTTCTTGAATGGAACTCTGAAAGAAGAAGTGTACGTAAGTCAGCCAGAAGGCTTCATAGACATGGAAAATCCAGACTATGTCTACAAACTCAAAAAGGCAATCTATGGTTTGAAACAAGCTCCGAGAGCGTGGTATGACGAAATGTCCTCTTTCTTGATCAAAAACAATTTCACCAAAGGAACGGTTGATCCTACCATGTTTACAAGAAAATACAACGATGACATTTTGATTGTTCAGATTTATGTGGACGACATCATTTTTGGGTCCACTAATCCGAATCTTTCAAAACATTTTGAAAATCTCATGAAAAGAAAATTTGAAATGTCCATGATGGGGGAACTAAAATTTTTTCTTGGTTTACAAATACATCAGTCTCCTCGTGGAATTTTTATTAATCAATCTAAATATACAACTTAGATTTTGAAAAATCATGGTATGGATAATTGTGATTCGGTCGGTACACCAATGGTAACTTCAATTATTGGAGCCGATTTATTTGGGAAACCCATCGATCCAAAGAAATATCAGAGCATGATTGGTTCTCTCATGTACCTCACTGCTAGTCGACCCGATATTCAATTTGCTGTTTTCTTATTAGCACGGTTTCAGGCAAAGCCTACCGACCTGCACCTCAAAGAGGTTAAAAGGATCTTTCGGTACCTGAAGACATCCATTCACATGGGACTTTGGTATCCGAAGGAATCCGAATTTGATCTAATCGCCTTTTCAGATGCGGACCACACAGGTGATCAAGTTACAGCAAAGAGTACATCAGGAGGAGCATAATTTTTGAGTGAAAAGTTAGTCAGCTGGTCTTCAAAGAAACAAGATTGCACTGCACTTTCAACCGCTGAAGCTGACTATGTGTCTCTATCTGCGTGTTGTGCTCAAGTTCTATGGATGAGAACACAACTCACATATTATGGCTTTACTTTTGATAAAATACCTATGTATTGTGACTCGAAAAGTGCCATAGCCATATCATGCAATCCTGTTCATCACTCAAAGACTAAGCACATTCGTGTCCGCTATCACTTCATAAAAGAACACATAGAAGAATGTACTGTTGAATTATTTTTCGTGAAGACAGTTTACCAACTCGCCGATCTATTTACTAAAGTCCTTTCAAAAGAACGGTTTGATAATTTAGTTTGACGAATTGGAATGCGAAGCCTAACCCCTGAGGAGTTAGAACGTCTTCTCGAATCTTCTTGAAAATGATTTTCCAAAAAGCTTCGCTGTAAATATTTTTGGAAAACAAAATACAAAATTTGAAAAACCAACAAAAGAAAAATATAAAAATATAAAACTTTCAAAAAAAATACAAAAACAATATAAAATCAAAAATGCAAAAATATTCTTCTCACGACATGTCTCTCGTATAATTGATATTCTGTACGTTTCTAGAAATGTCATTGAACAATGATATAGACATGTACAGATGCTTGAGCGAGAGTTCTTTAAATGTTTTTCTAAAACATGTCGTTTCTCAAAATTTCTTTCACAATGGCTTTCGTATACTTCAGTACGAAACCCGTACCAAAAATGATGACTTTTGATTATTTTAAAATCAAACTCGTGTTTTTAAAGAAAAAAATCTAGTGTACGCTTCAGTGCACTACATTTAAAACTTGTGAGTAATCATCATCATCTTGAGCACCTTTTTCAAGATTGTTCAAAAAGATTTTCAAAATCTTTCAAAATATTTTGTGCTCAAGATAACTCCCTCTAAACCCTTTAATTGATTATGCTTTATTAAAGGGGGATTATAAAACCAAAATGTTCCAAATTCATGCTTAAATCAAATCCGGTTGTCTCCCCACAAGTTTCTAAAAATGTTGTTTAATCCGTTGATATAAAAAATATCACGAATATGCTATTTTTGAGGAGGAGAAGACGTGATTAAAATGTGATAAAAAAGTTTATTGATCGTTGTTTGAATCTCAAAAGAGCTCGACTCAGTTGAAACCATTGAATTGACGAGGAATCAAAGTCAGTAAATCTACCATTTCGAGAAAATCGTGATAGACATGCACTTTCATGGGTCTAACCTTCTTTTCAAGAAGAGTTTACAACTTCAAGGTAGTTATTAGAGCTAATTGTCACCTAAAAACTGATAATGGAACTCTTTAACAAAGCTACGTAACCATGTCTCGTGGGGAATTGTCTACCATGAGCTGATCAATTCAAAAAGTGCGAACTCTACCCTCTCTGTGCAGATTTAAGTTAAAACAATATAAGCACATGTGAAGGGGGAGTGTTTCCGAAAATTCAAAACTCTCAAGGTGTACACAAAATGTTTTATTATCATAAACATTTTTGGGAGATTTTCAAGAAAAAATGGTTTTATGGCAACATAGGATAGTCATGGAGTTATAAGGTGACTAAGGATAGGAAAATCTCTCCTATGATCCGCCAGAGCTGGAGGGATCTACCCAAGGACAATACCCATAGTTAGTATTAGAAGTCCATAGGTATGATTGAAAAAAAGGAATAATCTGAGAAAGGAGAAAGAAGGGGTTGAAGAATTAAAAAGAAATGTAATGAAAAAGGGTGAAAAGAAATAGCCCTCCATAATCAACCTTAGGGCAGAAACCGGGTTGAGATCATATGCTATTGGTTGTCACTGAGAGGACACTGGTATTGAAGACAAAGACATCATGGACCCAGTGACGCACTGCACTAAACCTTCTAGCCACTCAATTCATCTTAAAAGGGATTTGTTTCATTCTCACTGGGTACCCTACATAATCTATCGACTTTCTCTTAGAGATCGTTGGTATTGAAGAAGGAGACCCTCTCCCTAGTCTCCGCTCAGGAAAACCAAAATGCACTAATCGATTCTAGAGCCACGAGATTCATTAAAAGATCTCTTAGGAACACTTGACATTTCATCTCTTGTTGTTCAACAATAAGGACACAAGTGATATATTCTAGAGTCCTACACAGATCATAGCAATCTGCCAGAACATTTATGAGAGGATTTACAAATGTGATCCTCAGTGATTGAATGGAAACTCCTGCCAGGGTCAACATCAAGCAGCCCTGACAGCAGGTCACTTCGGTAATTCTTTATGGATTATGCTTAGTGTGTCTCAAACGGTCTACAGTCGTGAAGTGATACTTCGGTGTACTTCAGCGACTCACCTGAATTGTTGATATACTTCGGTATATCGTGTTAGCCTTCTTGAGGGCCTCCAGTTTCAGGAACAACCTTTGTAAGAATTAGAGATGTGTTTTCACACTATGCTGTTAACACCCTCGACATTCAAACCTGTAAGTTCTGGAAATCCCACTAAGGAGATTCCTTTCAAGAATCGAGTCCTGAAGATGTGGGTCATTACTTGAACTTGTTCAACGCAATACCAACTGTCCCTTAAGGGATTCGGACGGAATCAAGACATTCATCAGTAGAACAATTGTAGTAATCAATTCTTTAAGAAAAGATTACAATGATCAATTGGTGTTCGTGACTGTACCTGGGAAGCTGCTGTTGATGGATGCTCGTGGGAGGAATAGATCGTTCAGATTATCCACATGCTCATACCAACAACATCACAAATGAAGTTCTCATCAAATTCAAAGGCAACACAAAGTTAAAGATGATTCTTCGTCAATGTCAAAGAATCTACAAAGTTTAAAGACTCGAGAACTTCATCATTGGAATCTCAAAGTCAAAAAGAAGTGTGAGCATGGTGGAGAATGACGTGGAGACACCTACACCAAAGAAGTTGACAAATGGCAGAATACCACATTATCTGATCACAAAGCATGAAGGGATAGAGAATCAAGACCATTCTATATTGACATGCAAATTTCAAGCTCAAGGAGAGTAAAGATATAATCAAGTGCAGCATCTTTTGAATGACCACCCCTTAGGGGGAGATTGTGAGCCTTAATATTATTTAATAGAAGTGATGGTCATTCACGTTTAGGAACTTTGTAACGTGTGTTAGATATCGCAATAGAATATTAACGAGCTCGTGGATTGGGCTAAGCTAAATGGTTAGAAGTTAAGTTAAGCTAGCCTTTTATCATTTGTAATCCAATCCAAGTCCAATCCAAATCCACGAGGCCCATGGAAAGCCCATTGGGGCATTTAGTATTTTAGTATAAATTCTCCTTAAATGTGTCATTTGAGGGGTGTGCTTGAGTGTGTAAGTGTGTGTTTTTCTTTAAGCAATACATGTTCTCTTTTCATCTTATTTCTCTCTAAAACATACGCATAACTTATAACATATTCAAGTCACCATCTTTCCATCTTAACTCTTCTCCTTTACGCATAAGCTTGTGTATTACGTGTTATACTCGTGTGGTAAAGTGGTATACGTGATAAGGTTGATAGAAAAAAAAGGTCCTACAACTTTTGTTCTTCAAAAAGAAATGTCAAAGTTTTCCATCATACCCAGTGTTTCAAACAAAGAGTCAAAACTAGTTTCAAAACCAGTAGTTGTCTCAAAATCATTGTCGAATTTGGAACAAATTTCTTCAAATAATCCTTTTAACACAAGTGATGCTAGAAGCATTTTAGATGAAATTAAAACTAGAATGGAGAAACTTCAAGAGCTTGTTAAATCAAAAATCAACATCACTACTAACAACTGGTTTTCTAGTTTTTACGATGAAATGAAAAAGGTTTTTGAAAATGAAACTGCCAATCCGCTAAACCACATCAGTGCGAGGGTAATTCACTTTGAACAAGCATTTTTGAAAGGAACAGGTGACTTTGTCAAGGACCATAAATCCCTGGTAAAGAAAGCTAATGAATGTCTTGAACACATCAAAGTTTTGGAAAAATTAAATGATTCTCTCTTCGAAGATGTTATAACTACTGATATCATGTCCATTGTTCTACAAACATATTCTATTGAAGATCATGAAAGTCTCTAGTCTGAGACCTCCGCAATTGTTTCAAAAAATGAAAAAGCTCTTGAAAAACTAGAAAAAGAAAACGTGTCCTATTTTAAACAACTTGATCGAAAATATGAGGAATGCAAGTATGAAAAATTGTCGTATGAGCGTGCCTACAAGGACATGAAAGAGCAAAATGATCTTTTGAGAGCTCAGCTAGGAGGTCAAAAAGGAAAGACTGTGGATACTAAGTTTGCAAAACCATTGACTGAGGAGAAAACAAATGTTCCCAAACCGGATTTCAAACAAAAAATATCTATTTCTCAGTTTCCTCCAAAAGTCAATGAGAAAAATTATTTGTCAAAAACAGTCACTCCACAGTCCCTGCCTATTAAAAAGAGAATTATCAAAGGTTTTGAAAAAGAAAAAGCAGTTGCTGAAACACCAAAAGTGATTACACCTGACATTTCTAAGACTAGTACACGGAATGTGACCAAAAATCCAGTTAAAGAATCTGTTGGTTCTAACGACATGGTTAACAATCACTATCTAGAAGAAGCTAAGAAAAAGGCACAGACTCGAAATGACGGAATTTTAGGTGCAACATCTAGGGTGATGAATTCTACAAGATTTCAAGGCAATACTAGTAGTTGTAAACCATTACCTAGGAACACTCTACACAAGACTAGGGATTGGCTTGCATCTAAGCGTAGTTATGGGAAGCAGAATGCTATGCATGTAGAAAACAACACTATGAATTCTGAGTCTTTTTCGAACAAGAAACAATTTCCAAATGACTGTAGTGAGAATGTTAAGGTAGCTGTCCTAAACAAGAATGTTGACAAGAATGTCTGTCCTACATGTCAAAAATGTGTCTTTTCAGCTAATCATGATGCCAAGGTACAATTTACTAAGACACCTAACATAAACAAACCCGTTGACAAGTTGAACATGAAAAGGAAACCTAACAGGTGGATCTCTTCAGGACGTAGTTTTTCTAAAAATGAGTCTTCCGCGGCATCTGAAAAGAAAACAACTCCTATATCTTACCTTAGGTGGATACCCACGGGCAAAGTTTTCAACAAATTAGGTCTTAGATGGATTCCCACAGGAAAGATTTTTGATACTTGCACCAACACTGATAATAGTGACAATCATCAGGATAAGGAAGTAGAAACCATTATAACCGTTGATAGTGAACACCCTCAGAGTGAGGAATCAAATACTTCTAACACTGTTATTTGTGAAATCTCTTCGACTTTGGTTGCAGGTGAATCAAATATCTCTGAACCCAGCTCATCAGAGGTTTCCAACTCTGTAAACTCTTCCTCTTCATTCTTTCAATCTTCTATCTTTGATTTTCCATTTCTTTTATAATACCAACAAAAGCAAAATATAAAAAACAAAATCTTTCAAAAAATACAAAAATAATATAAAATAAAAAATTCAAAAATATTCTTCTCACAACATGTCTCTCGTATAATCAATATTTTGTACGTTTCTAGAAATGTCATTTAACAATGATACGGACATGTACAGATGCTTGAACGAGAGTTTTTTTAAATTTTTTCTAAAACATGTCGTTTCTCAAAATTTCTTAATAATGGCTTTCGTATACTTCAGTACGAAACCCGGGCTTCAAAATAATGGTTTCTGGACACATCAGTTCAGGACCCGCGCCTCAAAGAAAGGAAAGTGCTTATCAAAATCAAAGGTTTTAAATATTTTCCAAGCACTTTTCCTAAAAACATTATGGCTTGCAGTTACTTCAGATTGCAACCCGATCCTTAAAGAAAGGAAAGTGCTACGCAAAATCGATTTTCATAAATATCGAGCACTTATCCTAAAACAAATAAAGATAATTCTTCTTCAATATCTTCAAAAGATTTTTTAAAATCTTCCTCTTGCGTACCATTGATTCGAAATTTTTCAAAAAGATTTTTCAAAATCTCTCATATTTGGTACCAATATAACTCCCTCTAAACCCTTGATTGATTCTAAATTTTCTGTATGAAAAATATGCTTTCGTTGAGGGGGAGTATAAAACCAAAATTTTTCCAAAATTCATGCTAAATCAGTTTCTCTCCTAATGCTTTTCGAAAAACATATCTTTTAATCATTGTGTTTCAAAAACATCATGGATATGCTATTTTTGAGGGGGAGAAACGTGATTAAAGTGTGATTAAAAATGTTTAATGATCGTTGTTTGAATCTCAAAAGACTCGACTCAGTCGAAACCAATGAGTTGACAAGAAATCAAAGTTAGTAAATGTACCATTTCGAGAAACTCGTGATAGGCATGCACTTTCATGGGTCTAACCTTCTATTTAAGAAGTGTTTACAACTTCAAGTTAGTTATTAGAACTAGTTGTCACCTAAAAGTTGACAATGGAACTCGTTAACTAAGCAACGTAACCGTGTCTCATGGGGAATTTTCTATCATGAGCTGATCAATTCAAAAGTGCGAACTCTACCCTCACTGTGCAGATTTAAGTTAAAACAATATAAGCACATGTGAAGGGGGAGTGTTTCTGGAAATATAAAACTCTCAAGCTGTTAACAAATCATGTTTTATAATCATAAACACTTTGAGAGATTTTAAAGAAAAAAGTTTTATGGCAACATAGGATAATCATGGAGTTATAAGGTGACTAAGGATAGGAAAATTCGTCCTATGATCCGCCAGAGCCGGAGAGATCTACCCAAAGACAATACCCATAGTTAGTATTAGAATTCCTTATGTATGATTGAAAAAAGGAGTAATGTGAGAAAGGAGAAAGAAGGGGTTGAAGAATTAACAATAAAAGCAAAAGAAAGGGTGAAAAGAAATAGCCCTCCATAATCAACCTTAGGGCAAAAATCGGGTTCAATTCATATGCTACTGGTTGCCACTAAGAGGACACTGGTATTGAAGACAAAGACGTCATGGACCCAGTGACGCACTGCACTAATACCTACATAATCTATCGACTTTCTTTTAGAGATCGTTGGTATTGAAGAAGGAGACCCTCTCCCTAGTCTCCGCTCAGGAAAACCAAAATGCACTAATTGAGTCTAGAACCACGAGAGTCATTAAAAGATCTCTTATGAACACTTGACATTTCATCTCTTGTTGTTCAACAATAAGGGCACAAGTGATATATTCTAGAGTCCTACGCAGATCTTAGCAATCTACCAGAACATTTATGAGAGGATTTAGAAATGTGATCCTCAGTGATTAAATGGAAATTCCTGCCAGGGTCAACATCAAACAACCCTGACAGCAGGTCACTTCGGTAATTCTTTATGGGTTATGCTTTGTGTGTCTCAAACGTTCTACAGTCGTGAAGTGATGCTTCGGTGTACTTCAGCAACTTACCTGAATTGTAGATATACTTCGGTATATCGTGTTAGCCTTCTTGAGGGCCTCCAGTTCAGGAACAACCTTTGTAAGAATTAGAGATGTGTTTTCACACTATTTTGTTAACACCCTCGACATTCGAACTTATAAGTGCTGGAAATCCCGCTAAGGAGATTCCTTTCACGAATCAAATCCTGAAGACGTGGGTCATTACTTGAATCTATTCATGGTAATGATAATTGTCCCTCAATGGGATTCGGACGGCTGATTCGTCCTACCAAGGTGAATGGAATCAAGACACTCATTAGTATAACAATCGTAGTGGTCAATTCTTTAAGAAAAGTCCACAATGATCGATTGGTGCTTTCAACTAACATAAACATGCTGGTACTGATGATTATTCCTTGGAGGAGAGACCGCACCATCTTCCAATGCTCATACCAACAACAAATGAATGTTCTCATCAAAATCAAAGGCAACACAAAGTTAAAGATGATTCTTCGTCAAGAATCTACAAAGTTTAAAAGACTAGAGAACTTCATCAATCGAAATTCAAAGTCAAAAAGAAGTGTGAGCATGGTGGAGAAAGACGAGGAGACACCTATCCCAAAGAAGTTTACGAAAGGCAGACAACACCATTAACTGATCACTAAGAATGAAGGAAAGAAAATCAAGACTATTCTATATCGACACAAAAAGTTCAAGCTCAAGGAGAGTAAAGACCTAATCAAGTGGAGCATCTTTTGAATGACCACCCCTTAGGGGGAGATTGTTAGCCTTAATAATAATTAATAGAAGTGATGGTCATTCACGTTTAGGAACTTTGTAACGTGTGTTAGATATCATGATAGAATAGTCAACGGGCTCGTGGATTGGGCTAAGCTAAATGGCTAATAGTTATGTTAAGCTAGCCTTATGTAAGTTATTGTCCAATCCAAGCCTAAGCCCAAGCCCATAAGGGTGATATGTATGGAAGTATAAATACCCCTCAAATGGTCATTTGAGGGGTGTGCTTAAGTGTGTATGTGTGTGTTTTTCCTTATGAAATATAGTTTCATGTTCTTTCCTTTATCTCTCTAAAACATACATATCATCATTCAAGTCACCACCTTTCTTTGCTTCATCTTTCGTGTTATACTCGTGTGGTAAGTGGTATTCGTGATAAGGTTGAGAAAAACAAGGTCTTACAAAGATCAACGATGCCTTGTGGGCATTCAAGACCGCTGACAAAACACCCATGGAGTGTACACCTTTCATGTTAGTTTATGGAAAAGCATGCCATCTACCAGTTGAAATTGAGCACAGTTTTGATAACTGGCAATTTAGGGAGTCTATTTTAGGTAACCGTATTACGTTAAACTAAACCGAGCTTTTGCCTTTATCACTATTTTCAATGACCATGACTTGATTTGATATCATTTATTGGTTTTTATGATTTATTTTATTATTGGAGGAGTTATCGTGTGAGTTTTAACTCTTTTTTATAGGCACTATTCGATTCGGCACTATAAAAGCCTAAAACGAGAAATAACGTAACTTTTAGACCGTAACTCGAAACTTGCCAAATAAATAGTCAAAACTCGTGGAAAAACTTAAATAAACATAATAGAAAGTCTAATGAATGTCGTGGGACACTCGTGGGACAATATATGAGCTCGGGAATGGGTAAACGGGATAGTTTACGAAAAATTACGACTTCGGCCCCTCTCTTTTTGCTTGAGCCGGCCACCCCTCCCCTCCCTCTCATTTTTATTTTGGTCCCCAACCAAAAATATATAAACCCCCACTCCACCCTCATTCCACCCATTTGTTTCTCTCACTAAAAACACACACACCCCTTTCTCTCTCACTACTTTCTCTCTCTACAAACCCTAACCCTAAACCACCACCGTCGCCCACTTCCGGCCACTTTCCGACCATTTTCCGGCGAGTGAAATTACACCTCCACTACCATTAGATAGATCTCTCTTTCCTCTTTCCATCCATATATAAAACTCTCACAAAACCCTACATTAACACCTCCAAATCTTGAAAATAAGATTCGTGATTCTAGGGTTTTCATTAAATCTTGTAGATCGGGTTGTAAAAATGTAAATGGAACATGGGTCAAGCTTGTTTTGGCCACATAAATCCGCGTACGGGTCTCTTATGGCTCGTACATGGTTTGATTTTTAGGGCTTTTGGTTTAAACATGGGATTAAAACTAATTTACACTTAAATAAACATGTAGCTAGTGATTTGGTATCATGTGGTGTATTTGATGTGGGCCCAAGTGTTGATGAACAGAATACTATGTTTTTGGAGGCCCAAGATCGCGGGACAAAAGGGGCCTCACTGAAATGGGTATAACTTGGGCTACGGGGCTCCGTTTTAGGCGAATTACCAGTCAAATCGTAACTTTCGAGCCCCAAAACACTCTATTT
Organism: Chrysanthemum seticuspe; assembly: GCA_019973895.1. Lineage (NCBI taxonomy): Eukaryota > Viridiplantae > Streptophyta > Magnoliopsida > Asterales > Asteraceae > Chrysanthemum > Chrysanthemum seticuspe. The sequence continues at coordinate 225,999,451 of BPTQ01000005.1, forward strand.
TATGAGTTATTTGCATTTTAGTGTTTTTTCGGGTCTTTTTTGGACTTTGTTTTTGCAATAAGTTTCGGCCCATTTGTCTTTTAGGGCCCGTTTCTATTTTGTAGTCCTATTTAAGAGTTCCTTTGTAATGTGGATTAATCAGTTCCAAGAAATACGAAAAGTCTATTTTTGGCAGCTTTTTGCTAAGAATTATCCTAGTAATCGGTATTCTATGAATCAACGATTATTGGAAGAGTTGTTCCTGACATTCGTTTGAATCAATAGGATCAATTTGTGTTATCTTTATTTAGTCTACATCAGTTGGTATCAGAGTTAAAAGTTCCTGATCATTATACCTCCAAGGAGGAATAGGAATACTAATGACGCCTATGAACAAGAATTTGAGCAACGTCTTATGGTAAGAATGGAGGATCGAATGGGTCATTTCGTTGATCAATTAACTGATCAGATAACTGACTTAATGAATCAAAGAAGGCCTTGTAACCGTAACCGTCGGGAAAATGAAGACGAAGAGTCAGAAAATCTGTTCGGTGAGGGTGACGGTTCATCTTTTGATGAACAACAAGAAAGACGACCAAGGCAAAATGAAAGTGTAACACCCCCAAAAATTATCGCAGCGGAAGATTGTGTCACTGGGGTATTACTTCATAGTTCACAGCACGAATTACAGAAAATGACTCTAAATAAGACGTTTTGAAATAAATTATCATTCGATTAAAATATCAGAGTTTACAAGCAGAGGTCCCACCAGTTTGTAATATCATAAAAAGTACAACATAAAAGTTGTAATATTTTTCGAATAATAATATATGCATTGTCTTCAAAATAATTTTCGTGCGCCTTTACATGCCATGCTAGCTAATTCCTTTCGAACCTGAGATAACATGCTAAAAAGTGTCAACACAAAGGTTGAGTGAGTTCAAAGGTTTGTAAGCAAAATAGTTGATCACAAGATATCAAGTTTATGAAAGTAGTGGGCTACGTTGTTATACGCCCATAGTGCGTTTGATTGCCTAACCGGTCAATACAAACGATAGAAACCGCATAGGTTTGAAAACCGTAGTGGACAATATAGTTCGTATAAAATATAATTGCAATGTGTACAATTATCTTCTTGATAGTTATTATTGCTCTAAGCTCGTGGCACTCATGACTGACTGTTGTATATATATCACCGGATGATATATACAGTAAATAACTTGCCCCGAGTAGGTATTTTGCCCTATACCTAGACAATCTCAAATATAGTGCGCCTTTTTATTTCCGATAACATAGACGGGTTCGTCAATTCCGATAGGCCTATCCACAATATTTGCGCTCACTCCCAGTGATTAGTGGTCCATGATGTTGGGGACTTTTGGCATAAACAACTTAGGCATGCAATAATACAGTCAAGGCATTCATTTTGCAAGTAATTGTCCATAATAAAGCATTTTAGCATGTAGTAAAAGAAGTAGCATGTATCTCCTCCAAAAGAGTTTATAAAACAGTTAAACAAAAGTTGGGGTTATGAAACTCACTGTAGTGATCAGCAGCGGAGTGTAACGATATATTGTATGTCAACAATAGTGTATCGCAAGATCACGATCTTTAACGATTACCTATGAAAGCATAGTATTCGTGTTTCAGTATAGTGTACGATATAAGTGTACAAGTATATGTAGTTTGTTGGCTTTCAATATGATGTTGTACATGAATCCTTAAGTTAAAGTATCCTTAAGTCTTGTTTGGCTTATAGCCCTTTTATAAATAACCTCGTACCATCATTCGGGCTATCAAAATCAAAAGGTCGTGTAGTTAACGTATGAGGCGCCAGCACACTTTAAATCGTAAATCCACTACTCGTCGATACGACACCCCAAAGAGGCCTCTTATGATAATGAAATTCCTTACTATTATTGTACTTGTCATTTATAAGTAAAGTATTTGACGAGACAAATGGTATATAAAACATGTGTCGTGTTTCGTCAAAGACTATTTATTGACTTGTGTGACGATATGATGACATAAGTTGTGTGTTGTGAAGTAGTTTAACATGCCATATGGTCATTACTTAGTTTGTCAAAGTCTAATCCAGTGAACAAAGTTTTAAAACAAGTTTTGGGTCATTAAGCCCAAACTAGTCGTGCGGCTAAGTTATGGTTAAGCAACTTGATACAACAATAAGGCCATACCAAATATCTATTTTTAAGTCAAAATACCTTGAGACATCATCTTTGGCTTAACCTTGGCTTTGTTTTGGCCTCAAAGAATCAAAATACACTAAGGTTTCTTAGCCATGGTTGTTTTCCGGTATACAACAGGTCCGGTTAGTTTTTGTAGTTTTTAGGATTTGTCGTTCACTTTCTGCTTATGTGCACCTTAGTTTTTGTAGAAAAAGTCATTCCGAGCAACTTTCGTGTTTTACACTTTTGCTGATTCGGATCAGAAAAGGGTCAAAACCTTAATCCTAGCATGAAATTTTGAAAGTTAACACTTACATCTGTGTAACCTTTCTGGTGATAATGTGTGGCCTAAGATTGCGGGGCTAGGAAGTAAACATTGTGTTGGAAAATTTAGTGCACTTGTAGGATTGTTCACACCTTGTAATGGGTTAGGAGGTACAGAGTGTACACCCATAAGGTCCATGAACATCCTGACTCTAATAGTGGTTTGTATTGATAGTATTAGTTGAAAGTACTACTTGTGGTTTCCACTGATAAGCAGTGTTTCCACTGAGGCAGTGTTTCCACTGAAGCAGTGTTTCTACTGATAGTGCTATGAAAGTACTGATGAAAGTACTGGTTGTAACGGGCTTTGACCTATTCAAGTGGCAGTTACAACTGCATAATGACCACGTTTAATTGGTCATGTAACCACTAACGGCTATAATGGGGATAATTATGAGGAGATTAATGGGCCGATTAATTATCATAATTGCATTTGACTAGCTCAGAGTAACCTCGTATAAATAAGAGATCTGATTATGCATGAAAGATATACAGAAAACGATTAACATTTCTGTCACACCCCCAAATTACCTGTTTTGCAGCGGAATGGAATTCCTGGGGATTGACTGTCATAGCATCACAATCACAGTTATATTGAACGACCTAAAGTGTCGTTTGGAAAATACATCGTTTGATTTAATAAAAATAATCAGAGTTTACAAAGTAGGTCCCAAATGTAAATCAACTTGTGCGGAAATAAGTTTGTTACAATTCAAACGATGTTTTAAAGTACGTAAAACCCAAGTGAGACGCGTCGTCATCGCGACTCCATGATGTGTCCAAATGCATGCCATGAAGTGAATGCCTTAGATACCTGAGATAAAACATGCTAAAAGTGTCAACACAAAGGTTGAGTGAGTTCATAGAGTTTGTTTTGAAATGTAAAGCCTTTCAAAATCGTTAATGCAGCAAAGGCATTGAAAATCCACTCAGTTCCAAGTTCCGCCCATACAAAACTTGCAACCTGTGTGTTCACAACCCATTGCCAAAATGTGTATAGTTTATGTTCAAACATATGATTTCAATGAATTCACAATAGTACCAACTCGACGTAGAACAATAGCACTTAATCCATAGCACATAAGCAATAGCACATAAGCAATAGCACATAAGCAATAGCACCTAACTCAACGTATCAGTAGTCAACTGATATAGTACTTTATTCGACGTATAACTATAGCACGCAAACATGAACAATTTATATAGTACAACATTCGGTTTTGAAATGATGTAATCGTGATAGGAGTTATCCTTAAGAATATAAAGTACTTGTGAAAAATATAGTTAAGCATGCATCTCCCCCAAAATAGTTATGAAAACAAGTAAAAGCAGGGGCTATGAAACTCACAGTAATCCTTAAATTTAAAGTACTTATGAACGTAAATGAAAACAGTTTGAGCATGTATCTCCCCCAAAGAGTTTAATAACAGCATTAAAACAAGAAAAGTGGGGCTATGGAACTCACTTGGTAAACAGGTGATGACAAGAGTGAGTACACCGAGATGTAATGTGATACGTTAATCTTGACCTATTGTGAAGGATATGATATGTCATGAGTTGCAATGTAATGTTATGATATGCATGCACTACGTATGTCATTTATACCATTTGCGAGTTTTGAAAATATTACTTGTCGTCGAAAAATACTCGTTTGACGTCTTGACCAATCAAAAATCACTTTACAAGTATTTACGTCAAAATGTCATCCTACAATGGTTTTATAATGATTTATGGTGAAATTATCACTTTTCGTCGCAAAACAATGTCGTCGGAAAAATCATGAAATCAACAAAAATGACTCCGGAAAAATAGTCGTAAAACGGTGTACGTCGATCGTTAGAGAACGAACTCGACGGTTTTGGAAAGTTTGTATCGATATCTAGAAGTTTCAGTTCAGGAGTTTTCGTCCAAAAGGTCTCGATCATAAAGATATCAAGGGCTAAAGATGGTGGTTTTTGCTAATTATGTGCAGAAAATGAGTTTCGGCCAAGTTTGAACATCCGTAAATAATTTACTAAGACTCCGCTTGACAAACGGCTTTTTGTTTTGAAAAATATGGCCGGTGAACTTGATTTTACTAGAAGACATTTCGTTCTAAAAAGTTTCACAACCTTGTTAAAAACTGCCGCAAACATGGTCGTTACAGCTAATGAAATACTTGTAACGTAAAAATAATATAGTTTTTCAGAAAATAATAGTTACGGCAACTTTATAAAAACGTGTATATCTTTGTCGTTTTAAATCCGTTTTCTACGTAAAATATGTCCTTAGCTTCGTATCGAAGTAAACTAATATATTTTTGAGAAGTCGAAATAATTTGTGAAGCTTAAGGCTCGTTTTTGACCCGAAATATGTAAAAAACAGCAAGCTGATATTTTCTGAAAATATACGTTTCGTCGTCAAACTTTAAAAATTCACCACGGCTTCGTTATAACTCCGTTTTTATCCGTTCAAAAGGCCACGGATTCGTTTTAAAGTATATTTTCTAAAAATCAAGGCCAAAGTTTCGTACAATCTGTTGGTTTTTCCAGAAATTCGAATTAAGGACAGAACGTAAAATATAGTTATCGAAAATAGTTTTTCACGGATAAAACCTATTCTAATCCCTTCAAATCAACTCCAAAGCTAATATAATCCTACCATACACCTTCTTAGGGTGTCATGGGTTCCTAATCACCATCAAGACCAAAGAATACCATGGGAATATTTATAGGATGACCATAATTATATTTATAACTCAAAAATCATAAGAAAATGGTATAAATCACATAACATGCATATAAGCTCCAAAAATGAAAAGAAACTTATGAAAATGAAGAGGAAACATAAAAATGATGAAAACATGCTTACTAGTGATAGTGAAGAGGTGTAGGTAACAAGGATTAACTTAAATATCCTTGGTTTTTATTTCAAAACCATATAAAGGATATAAACTAGATTGTAAACACTTGATTTTGCAAAAACTTTGATCCCCTTGAGCTTGAAGATGGTGACCGGTTATGAGAACCAAAAAGGAAGGAGAGAAAATTTTGTATAACACTTGAATGATTTGAGTTGAATGAATGAATTAAAGGTTGGAGTGTAAATCTAGTTATGTAGAAAAAAAATCTACCCAATTGACTACTCCCCCCCCCTAGTGGCCGGATTTTAGGGGATTGGTTCCCAAATATTATATTTTTTTTTTTTAAATGTGTAAGTATATACTTGTGTATGTAAATGAAAGTAAGTAAATTGTGTAGATAAATGTACAAGTAATGATAAATGGAGATTTTTGGTACAAGTAAGTTTTTAATAGTTCCAAAATGGAATGTAATGAGATAATAAAAATTGTAAAAATACATTCCTTGTGCAATTTGGGTGATAAAATAATTATCGTACAATTTTTAAGAAAAACGACGTAATAATTAAACTTTAACAATTTAAGTACCAAATAAATTTGAAACACTAGGAAAACTAAAAATATAGTTTTTATGAACTAAATGTAAGTTTAAAAATACATCGGGATCATTTTTGAAAGTAACGGATTAAATATTCAAAATAATAACTCACGCGATAAAGATTTTTAAATATAAAAATTACGCGTAAAATATGAAATGAAATGTCGTGAATGAAATAATGAGATGCACATGATGTCAATGAAATGTAGACTAATCATAGTCCATATGAAATGTACGTGATGTTATGATCATGAATTCGCCGCTAAACCTCCAAGGTTACGCGAATTTGAAACAAGTAAACCAAGTTTACTAAAAATGTTGAAATAATGAGACATGAATCGTGCCGAGAAATGACCTGAAAGTACGGGTTGTCACAATTTCTAAGCAAAAGGGTTATTGAATTGTGCCTAATTCTATAACTACATTTGGTCTTATCCCAAGTAGATATTCGTGTAACCCAGGCATTAGGGTCGAATAGCTTACTTTGGAAAGTGATCACATGATTCCAAGTGATATCCGGTCACCACCTAGTGGTATCTGTTTCTGCTGACATTGATTATCTAACCATGTTCTTGGAGTTACACACCAACAATCAAAGTAAACTACTTGTGATAATCAATGGCTGCTGCTGCAATGAAACATATGGCTTCAAAGTTTGCCAAGCTTGATAAGTTTGAAGGGGTGGACTTTGGGAGATGGCAAAAGAAGATGCACTTCTTGCTGTTAAGCATGAGTGTGTTGTATGTACTAACTACACCTATTCCTGATGATAGGGATTATGCTACTGTGGAGCAGATCAGGAAGAGGAGCAAATGGGAGAATGATAACTACATTTGCAGAGGTTTAATCCTCAATGGTATGTCTGATTCTCCGTTTGATATTTATCAGAATTTGAATCTTCCAAACAACTATGGGATTCTTTAGATGCCAAATATATGGCTGAGGATGCATCAAGTAAGAAGTTCCTTGTAAGTAATTTCACAAATTACAAAATGACTGATTCAAGACCAGTTATGGAATAATACAATGAACTTCTTGGTATACTTGGAAGGTTTACACAACACAATATGCACATGGATGAGGCTATTCAAGTCTCTTGTGTCATTGATAAGCTTCCCTTCTCTTGGAAAGATTTCAAGCATGCCTTGAAACATAAGAAGGAGGAGTTAACTCTGGTTGAGTTGGGCAGTAATCTGCGCATTGAGGAATCTCTCAAGGTGCAGGATAATGACAAGCCAAAGGGTAGCAATGCTGCTGGACCATCTGTTATCAATATGGTGGAGCATAACAACTCCACCAGGTATAATGACAACAAAGGCAAACGCAAACATCATGACAACACAAGGGCAGATCCTAACAAGAAGGCAACACCTACTTGTTGGAAATGTGGCAAAACTGGTCACATTAAAAGGGATTGCAAAGATGTTAAAATTGGTGGTAAAGCCAATGGATCAGGCACTAATGGTTCAGGGAGTGGTGGTTCAACCAACTCACTGAAAGGTCAGAATATGTTTAATAAGTCTTTTCAGATTTATTATGTTACATATGTGTCTGAATCTAATTATGTGCAGGATGATGAAGTTGCGTGGTGGGTTGACTCTGGTGCAACAGTTCATGTGTGCAAAGATATAAGCTGGTTCAAGACTTATGAGTCACTGAATGATGGTTCTATTCTTCACATGGGAAATGAGTCAACAGCCTTGGTGCATGGTCATGGTTGTGTAGATCTTAGATTTAGTTCTGGAAAGATTATAACTTTGTTTAATGTTATCCATGTTCCTGATATAAGGAAGAACTTGGTTTCAAGTAGTATTTTGAATAATCATGGATATAAACAAGTTATTGAGTCTGATAAATTTGTTCTTTCTAAGCATGGTGTGTTTATTGGTTTTGGATATTTGTGTAATCAAATGTTCAGGCTTAATATTGTCACTGATAGTGTTAATTCAGCATTTGTGACCACCACTGACCTGACTGACTCTATGCAAGACTTGGCCATATACATTATAAAAGAATGCAAGATATGTCTAAGGATGGGTTAATCCCAGCTTTTGACATGGACACTGAAAAGTGTAAAACATGTTGACCAAGATAACCAAGAAACCTTTTCAGGGTGTTAGTCGTAAGACTAAGCTCTTGGAGCTAATACACAGTGACCTGTGTGATTTGCATGCCACTCATTATTTGGGGAATAAGAAGTACTTTGTGACATTTATTGATGATGCTTCTAGATTTTGTTATGTCTATCTGTTACATACCAAGGTTGAAGGATTAGATAAATTCAAAGTGTTTAAAACTGAAGTTGAATTACAACTTGGGTCCCTGATCAAAAGATTAAGGACTGATAGGGGAGGTGAGTACATGGATACTCTGTATTTTCAGTCTGTTGGTATAATCGATGAAACGACTGCCCCTTATACTCCTCAGAAAAATGGTGTTTCTGAAAGGAAAAACAGGGTGCTGAAAGAGATGGTTAATTCCATATTGTCCTATTTAGGACTGAGTCAAGGGTTCTGGGGTAAAGCTATGTTAACAGCTTGCTATTTATTAAATAGGGTTCCCAACAAAAGGGATAAGGTTACCCCTTATGAACTCTAGACTAAAAGGAAACCCAACCTGAACTATCTCAAGGTTTGGGGTTGTAGGGCTGTTGTAAGACTCCCTGATCCAAAGCTAAAGACTTTGGATGAAAGAGGCATTGACTGCATCTTTATTGGATATGCTGAGCATTCCAAGGCTTTTAGGTTCTATGTTATTGAACCTAATGAATATATTTCAATTAACTCAATAATTGAATCAAGGGATGCAGGCTTTGATGAGAATAGATTCTCATCAGTCCCTAGACCAAGTCAGAGGATTCCTAATGGAACTCATGACACTGGTGTATCAGAGGTCCCTGATGATGAACCATCAGTGGTCCCTGATGAGGTTGTGGTTCAACAACCTGAACCTGTGCTTAGAAAAAGCAAAAGGGTCAGGACTCCAAAGTCATTTGGACCTGAGTTTCAACTATACTTAGTTGAAGGATCAAGGGATGAGGTCTCATACCAATAATCCTATTGCTTCATTGTTGAGGATGATCCCAGGACATTTGAAGAAGCAATGAAGTCCCAGGATATTGCTTTCTGGAAAGAAGCAATCAATGATGAGATGGATTCCATCATAGGCAACAACACTTGGGTGTTGGTTGATCTACCACCAGGTTGCAAACCTTTGGTTTGCAAATGGATTTTCAAAAGGAAAATGAAGGTAGATGGAACTATTGAAAAGTTAAAGGCTAGGCTAGTCATTCAGGGCTTTAAACAAAAGTCAGGGATAGACTATTTTGATACTTATGCCCATGTGGCTAGTATCAGTACCATAAGACTGTTGATTGCTTTGGCATCAATTCACAATCTGATTATTCATCAGATGGATGTGAAAACAGCTTTCTTGAATGGTGAATTGGAAGAGGAGGTCTATATGAACCAACCTCAGGGCTTCATCATGCCTGGCAATGAAAACAAGGTGTGTAAACTGATTAAGTGTCTATATAGACTGAAACAGGCACCTAAGCAATGGCATCAAAAATTTGATGAAGTGGTTTTGTCTAGTGGTTATGTTCTTAACCAAGCTAACAAATGTGTATATAGAAAATTTGATGAATCTGGTAAAGGAGTAATCATTTGTCTATATGTTGATGACATGTTGATCTTTGGTACTGACCAAAATCAGGTTGACCTGACAAAGGAATTTTTGTCATCAAGGTTTTCCATGAAGGACATGGGGGAGGCTGATGTTATCCTTGGTATAAGGATTAAACATGAAAGTAAAAGAATTTCTATCTCTCAGTCTCATTATATAGAGAAGGTGTTGAGGAAATTCAATTACTTTGATTGTACTCCAGTGAGTACACCTATGGATACTTGTGAGAAGCTGATGCCTAATACTGGCAAAGTTGTATATCAACTTGAGTATTCTAGGGTAATTGGCTGCCTAATGTATGCCATGACTTGTACAAGACCTGATATTGGTTTTGCAGTGGGAAAATTGAGCAGGTATACTAGTAATCCTAGTGCTCATCACTGGCAAGTTGTTCACAGGGTACTGAAGTATTTGAAGAGAACTATGGATTATAGTCTCTCATATACTGGATATCCTTTAGTGTTGGAAGGATACACTGATGCAAGTTGGAACAGTAACACTGAAGACTATTCGTCTACCACTGGCTGGGTATTCCTACTTGGTGGAGGTGCAATTTCTTATTCATCCAAGAAGCAAACTTGTATCACCAGTTCAACAATGGAATCTGAATTTGTGGCTTTAGCAGCTGCTGGTAAAGAAGCTGAATGGTTGAAAAACTTGCTTCTTGAGATTCCATTGTTGCCTAAACCTATAGCACCTATTTCTATCCGGTGTGATAGTGCAACTACATTGGCTAAGGCTTATAGCCAGATGTACAATGGTAAGTCTAGACACTTAGGTGTTAGACATAGCATGATTCGTGAGCTTATCATGAATGGGGTGGTATCTATAGAGTTTGTTAGATCTCAACAGAACTTAACTGATCACTTGACGAAGGGTCTGGCTAGAGACTTGGTTATAAAGTCTGCTAAAGGGATGGGTTTAAGTCCAACTTAGTCACTGAATGCTAGGACACCCAACTCCCTCCCAAGGAAACTTGGGAGCTGAGTTCAATGTGGAAAGCTGAACATTCAGTGGACTGGAGCACATGTTTTATTTACATCCCAAGGTTGTGCTCAGAATCTCTGAAAGGAGGATGAAGTCTTTACTTCTTAATGGTTAATTTTCTTTGAAAAAGTGCTTGGCAGGAGCATGAATAAAGAGGAACCACCTATGTAAATGTTGAAGTTTTGCCGCTTCAGGAAGCTTTTGGACTTTTAGCTTTTACAACATTTATGAATTTGGATATGGACACATGGCTTGTATAGTGTCAGGAGCTGATAAGTGTTTGAAAATTTGTGTGTATTTTATCTTTAGGTATTCAAATGGGTTGAAGGGTTCAATTCTTAGAACATCCTGATTCTCGAATATTTGAACGTATAATTTACTAAGATGGAAATTCAATCCTCATGACATTTTCGTTTATGCACATGTTTTGTATAAAGATTGTTTTCATGCGAAGGAAATGAACTAAATTTGGGGAGGATTGTTGGAAAATTTAGTGCACTTGTGGGATTGTTCACACCTTGTAATGGGTTAGGAGGTACGAAGAGTACACCCATAAGGTCCATGAACATCCTGACTCTAATAATGGTTTGTATTGGTAGTATTAGTAGAAAGTACTGCTGGTGGAAAGTATTGCTTGTGGTTTCCACTGATAAGCAGTGTTTCCACTGAGGCAGTGTTTCCACTAAAGCAGTGTTTCCACTGAAGCAGTGTTTCTACTGATAGTGCTATGAAAGTACTGGTGAAAGTACTGCTTGTAACGGGCTTTGACCTATTCAAGTGGCAGTTACAACTGCATAATGACCACGTTTAATTGGTCATGTAACCACTAACAGCTATAATGGGGATAATTATGAGGAGATTAATGGGCCGATTAATTCTCATAATTCCATTTGACTAGCTCAGAGTAACATCCTATAAATAGGAGATCTGATTATGCATGAAAGATATACAGAAAACGATTAACACTTCTAAGCAAAAGGGTTATTGAATTGTGCCTAATTCTATAACTACATTTGGTCTTATCCCAAGTAGACATTCGTTTAACCCACGCATTAGGGTCGAATAGTTTACTTTGGAAAGTGATCACACGATTCCAAGTGATATCCGGTAACCACCTAGTGGTATCTGTTTCTGCTGACATTGATTATCTAACCCTGTTCTGGGAGTTACACACCAACACATTGTACTAGATTCCTTACAAGGATTTCGTAAGCGGCAAGCTCAGAAATTCTAATCAGCAATTGTGCTAAATATTGCAAAGCCAAATATGTCACAAGCATGCTTCTGGATAATGCTTTGCCAAGGTAAAATGTTGTTGCTCAATCTATTAGTATTGAGAATACTCACTAGATTGCTTGGACTAAGTTGAAGAAGTTGTAATCAAGAAGTATTGTCCTCAGAAGAGGTGCAAGAAAAGGGAGATGAAGTTTTCTTGCTATCAGTGGTGTTGATATCACAATTTATATTCGTCGCTTTCAAGAGTTGGCAGTAATGTGTCTTGTGATGGTTTCAACCAATGAGAAGTTATGGGAAAAGTTCATTTGAGAACTTCCACTCAATATTCAAGAGAGCGTATCTAAGTGAGGACATTTCAAGAAATAATGTCCTCAAATAAGGGCCAACAAATGAGAGGAGCTCATGGGAGAGCTTATGTAATGGATAATGGGACACCGTACCCAGTTTGTTAGTTCGAGACTGAACTAAGTCCATTCGCTCAGAGTGTAACAGGTTCGTTAGCTCAACAATATGGAATACTTTGACTTATGCGACTCGTGCATAATCAAATCTATAGCAACCGAATTGTGTTCTTGAAACATTTGATTCTATCAGGTCGGGTTTCAATTATGTTCTTGAAACATCTAATTCTATCATGTCGGGTTTCAAATTTTTTCTTGAAACATCTGATTCTATCAAGTCGGGTTTCAATTATGTTCTTGAAACATCTGATTCTATCAGGTCGGGTTTCAATTGACTTTAACCAATTTTGTTAGCTCAACAAATGGTTCATGTTTGTAAGAATTTGTAACATCAAAAGTGATAACTTAAGAATGAAATTAGTTGCTCGAATGAGGTCTTAAGATTTTTGCTGAGTGGTAAAATACTATCGTATTTTCTAGATCTTTTCAAAGAATACTTGTGATTCTCGGGTTCGAGTTCATACTCATGTCATATCGGATAGAAATAAGCCCACTCATTTATAATTCATTACTTACATAAAGAAGCGTCCCAATTTATGTAAGTAAGAAATCATAAACTTATGGTTCGGCGATTTACAATTTATTTATTTAAATGAAAAGGCGTCCCAGTCCATTTAAATAAGGATATTCCAAATCATCCTACTTAAGAATTTCCGACAAAACACTCATACTTAATCGATGAGTTGCAAAGCGATATATTATGAGACGTCGTAGGTGTTCCAAGAGTATGGAATGAATGTTCACACTCATCTTCGAAGACGAGGAGTTAAATAATCAAAGAAAATCGACATAGCGTTCAAAAGAATCGGTGAGTTCATAGTTATGAAATAGTTTTCTCACAATGTTTGAGAATTACCAGTGAGACCTTTGTGCAACACACAATGTCTGAGAAATAGATAAAACTATTGTGTATCTCTTAATGTCTGAGATATATTTAGGCCAATTGTGTATCTCACGATGTCTGAAATATGTCTAAGTCAACTGTGTATCTCATGATGTTTGAGATATATCTAAGTCAATTATGTATCTCATGATGTTTGAGATATAAGGAAGACCATTGCATACTTATAATGTCTTAATAATAACGAGACCATTGTACCAACTACAATGTCTAAGAAATTTGCGTAGATCACAAAATGTATATGATCGGGGATATCTAGTTGTGCCATAACGCTTTGGAATAGGCATATGCAGTTATGTTTAGTTAATCGTTTATATAAACAGTCTTTATATAAATAACATAGTATTGTGTTAAGGAGTAGGCATGGCGCACGAAATGTTGAAGACAGCAATGAGTGATACGAGTTTAATGTAAGATGTAGTTATAGCCTAGGTTCATATGCAACCTGGTTCTCTATAACTGAAGCTCTGATACCAATCTGTAACACCCCCAAAATTATTGCAGTGGAAGATTGTGTCACTGGGGTATTACTTTATAGTTCACAGCACGAGTTACAGAAAACGACTCTAAATGAGACGTTTTGAAATAAACTATCATTCGATTAAAATATCAGATTTTACAAACAGAATTCCCACCAGTTTGTAATATCATAAAAAGTACAACATAAAAGTTGTAATGTTTTTCGAATGATAATATATGCATTGTCTTCAAAATAATTTATGTGCGCCTTCACATGTCATGCCAGCTAATTCCTTTCGAACATGAGATAACGTGCTAAAAAGTGTCAACACAAAGGTTGAGTAAGTTCATAGGTTTGTAAGCAAAACAGTTGATCACAAGATATCAAGTTTATGAAAGTAGTGGGTGATGATGTACCCTCCGAGTAGCTCGAAGGACACTCCTCCGAGACGTGTCAAAGCCCTTCCCTACGAAGGCGAAAGTTAGTATTCCAAAATATCCACAGGCGTCAAACCATTCGTTAGCACGAAGGTTACCTAAGGGGAATTCGCCATCCGAAGCCCTAAACCCTTCGGGGTATGGATGACGAAGGACAATGGATAAGGGAACCTCCTGACTTGGTCAAACCCACGATCTCCCTCTCTCTCTTGGCTTCCCCATTAAGTCTGAGAACGTGGGTCACTAAGCCCTAGCGGTTACCCACAATCATGGGACGCCCCCATGATCTCTGACATTCATGCAGAGGTGCTCTCAACCCTATTTCATTCACTATAAATAGGTTGGACGGGTAATGGACTATGGTATGCTCATTTCAGACTCATCTCTTTACTTACACACACTTATACAACCATAACTCATACTTACTCTCACGCCGGAGGTGGTTCGCAGGGTCCTACCCCTGCGTAATCACTTAACGTAGTGTTTCGAATTTCTTATTCTCAGGTGAAAGGCAAGTCTTGGCTGGAACATACACCCCTCATACCTTTGATCATCATCGAAGCCTGGTAGTGCAATCTATTGTACAATTAGTGGCGCCATCCGTGGGACCACTACTATTAGTCCCGTAATCACCCAGTCCTAAAACCCTAACCAACTACACTACATTTCCGGCATGGAACCAGGAAGAGAAGATACACCTCCACCAGGTTTCTCTACCCTAGTCCCTCTCAACACAACTAACACCGATAATCTCGCCCCCATAACGGCCTCAACCTTTACCACACGATCTCGTTTAGAAACTACTCCCGTACATCATGCCTCAACATCCGCTAACCCTATCCCTGATATTAGCCTCGCCTTTATTGAGGCAAACTTTGAAGCCTTGAATTCTTTACTTAGGGCTCACAAAAGGCAGGTTCGCAATACTGAAATGCGAAGAGAATTGGAATACTCCAGCGAGGAGTATGATGAAGAGATTGAAATAGAGGAGAGGCCTCAACCAGTTAGCAGGGGGCGCTCAGCCCTGCGAAATGGTTCTCCTTCCATTAGTAGGCCAAACGGAAGGACTGTAGGCTTTGAAGAAGGACCCGAAGGAGATCCAGGAGGAAGGGAAAGAATGCATGGTGATAGAAGGAGCGAGAATTCCAACGGAGGAAGTAACCCGATAGGGAACGGAGGAGTAAACCTACCCCCTCTCCTAGCTGCTCATTTAGGAAGAGAAGGGATGGGGGCTCCAATACCCCCTTCATATTCTTTGAAAATCGGAGGCCCTCCTCCATACTCAGGCATGAGTCAGTTACCCCCTCCGGTAATGAACCCCTACCTACCTGCTCAAACCTACAACACTTACCCTCCGAATGGTTCACTCCTAAACCAGAATTACCAGCAAATTCCCTATGGACATGTTCCTACGCAATCTACGGGTGTAAATCCTTCGTACCAACCTTCTACTGTTTACCCTACCTATGCACAACCATTTCCTAACCCGTATAATCCTACACCTGTTTATCCACCTCCATACAACCCTTAGTATGCCGAAGCCTCTGGAGCTTGCACACCTTTTGCGAAGTGGATCGAAGACTACCCCCTACCTGATGGTGTAAAGATGCCTACTCATATAAGCACCTACGATGGGAAAGGCGATCCTGATAACTTCCTCCATTTATTCGAGGGCGCTATCAAGATGAAAAAGTGGGTCATGCCCGTAGCGTGCCACATGTTCACTTATATGGTCCGAGATTCTGCGAGAATATGGTGGAACGGACAGAAGTTGGGAAGCATTGTAAGTCTAGACGACCTCAAGGCTAAGTTCCGATCACACTTTAGCCAACAGAAAAAGTACACCAAGACCCATCTAACCGTGCACACCACCAAGAAAAGGGACAACGAAAGTACAAGGGCCTTCGTTACGAGGTACACTGATGAAACTTTGCAAATTCAGGGTTTGCACGAAGATCAGAGGATTTCAGGTTTTGTACATGGCCTTCGGACGCGAAGCTTGCTGGAATTCCTGTCCACCGATCTTCCCACCACTTATAAGGCGCTGATGGAGAAGACTTACACTTGGATTGAATCCAAAGAAGTAGCAGCAAACGGGGCTCCGATAGAGCAAAAGGAAGCTTCTGACAAATTCTCTCGTGGGTCCTCATGGGAAGGATCCAAGAACAAGAAGAAGAACAGGGATCGCTTCACTCCATACAACAAAGGTTTAAACCACGGATTCTTGGCGAACTTAGTCAAATCTCCTAGGGAGATTCTGGCTACCGAGAAAGCCGCTAAGTCTTTCGATCCGCCACCTCGGATGACAGCACGAAGCAAAGCCAGAGACATGTCTAAGTATTGCCATTTCCATGAAGACCATGGACACGACACGAACAACTACAGAGAACTAAAGAAGCATATCGAAGAGGCAGCACGATCCGAACAGTTAGCGCATCTGGTTAAAGGCATCAAAAAGGGAAAGGACAAGTTCTCCGACACCCAACTAGGTGAATGGAAGGGGAACAAGAAGGAGTCTACGCCCACAGAAGCTCTGATACTAATGGTGCACAGTCACGATCCTGCCTTGAAAAGGAAGGAAGCAGACGGGGAGCTGGGAAACGTAGGGGAAATAACCTTCCCTCACATCTTGGGGCAGACACCTTCAACTGACCCCGTGGTCATCAGGGTACGAATCTCAAACAGGGAGGTGAATCGAGCATATAAGGATTGTGGAAGCTCCTGCGAGATCATTTATGAGCATTGTTTCCTAAAGCTCAAGTCATCCATACGCTCACGAAGGGTGGACTCAAAAATACCACTAGTAGGGTTCTCCGGCGAGCACTCATGGCCTTTGGGAGAAGTACCGTTGGAAATCACCATAGGCGAAGGCCCCTTATCCCGCACAGAAACACTCACCTTCGTTATAGTCAGGTCAGACTCTCCTTATAATTTGTTAATAGGGAGAACAACTATGCAAAAGATGGGTATTGTTGTTTCCACCATACATGCTACTATTAAGTTCCAAACTCCCTTCGGAGTAGGGACTGTTCATTCTAATTATGGGGCGGATAAGGGTGTATATGGTGTCAAAAAGATCAAAGAAGAATCGGAGGATCCTCCGATAGCCATTCTAAGTTGTACAGATGCGGAGGAGCGAGTTATAGTTAACCCTAGCTACCCTGAACAAATGGTGGTAGTAGGAAAACAACTCCCGGCGAATTTTAAGGCGAAGCTTGTGGAACTGTTACGGACTAACCTTGATGTTTTTGCTTGGAAATATTCTGACATGACAGGGGTACCGAGAACTTTGCTGATCGATGGACAGTCCTTCGGAACGGAGCATAAACTCTATGAGTACAAACACATTGAGCCGATAAAACAGAAAAGGAGGAGCCTAGCCCCCTGAAGAAACGTTGCAGCCTGTAAAGAAGTGGACGAACACACACAAGCAGGCATCCTAAGGGAAGTTAAGTACCAAACCTGGGTAGCCAACCCAGTGATGGTCAAAAAGAGCGACGGAGGGTGGCGCATGTGCATTGACTTCACTGACATCAACAAAGCATACCCGAAGGATTGCTACCCCCTACCAGAAATTGACTGGAAGGTACAATCCTTGGCAGGCTTTCGGTTAAAATGCTTCTTAGACGCCTACAAAGGGTATAATCAGATCCAGATGGCAAAGGAGGACGAAGAAAAGACAGCCTTCTACACGAGCAAAGGTGTCTACTGTTACAGAAAGATGCCCTTCGGATTAAAGAACGCGGGGGCCACTTACCAACGACTCGTAGATAAAGCCTTCAACAAACAAATAGGCAGAAATCTCGAAGCATACGTTGATGACATGGTTATCAAAAGCAAGACGGAGGAGGACCTACTCCTCGATGTACCGGAAACCTTCGACCAACTTTGGGCGATTAACATGAAGCCGAACCCTAAGAAATGCTCCTTCGGTGTCGAAGAGGGAAAATTCCTAGGGCATTTGATCACTAAGCAGGGGATAAAGGCTAATCCCTCCAAGGTCAAGGCGATTTCAGATCTCCAAGCCCCTAAGTGTCTAAAAGGCGTACAGAGCCTAAATGGAAAGCTAGCAGCCTTAAGCCGATTTTATCGAAGGGGGATGACAGGTCCCTACCATTCTTTAAAACACTCAAGGGATGCGTGGATAAGAAAACTTTTCAATGGAGTCAGGATGCTGAAGCTGCTTTTCAGAAAATGAAGGAGTTCATCGAAATCTTTCCAACACTTACAGCCCCAATCAAAGGCGAAGTGTTATTCATGTACTTAGCATCCTCAATGGAGAGTATTAGCGCAGTCCTTATGGCAGAACGAGATAAACGGCAGATCCCCATTTACTTTGTCAGCAGGGTCCTATAGGGGGCAGAGATCAATTATCCAACATTGGAAAAGTTGATACTAGCCCTAATCTACGCAGCAAGGAGGCTCCGACGCTATTTCCAGGCCCATCCAATCATAGTCTTAACCGACAAGCCACTCAAACAGATCTTGTCAAAACCCGAAAAGTCTGGGAGAGTAGCTAAATGGGCTATCGAGTTGGGAGAGCATGAAATAGAGTTCAAGGGACGAAACTCTATTAAAGGCCAAATTCTTGCAGATTTCTTGGCAGAAACACCTTCCGAGCCTGACGCAGAAAAGGAGAAGCCCAAAGCTATACTCACCTCCGCACAGAATGACTGGAAACTATATACAGACGGAGCATCCAACTCTGATGGTTCTGGGGCAGGTCTAATGCTAGTTAGTCTTGAGGGAAAGGAGCATACATATGCTCTTCGTTTCGAGTTCGAAGCCACCAACAACGAAGCAGAGTACGAAGCATTACTAGCAGGCCTCCGATTGGCTAACGATATGGAGGTCAAAACTCTCGCTGTTTTCGTCAACTCCCAATTGGTAGCTAACCAAGTGACAGGTTCCTATGAAGCAAGGCAGCCCGTCATCAAACAATACTTAGAAAAAGCAAAGGAGATACTGGAGAGCTTCGACTCCTACACCATCCAACATGTTCGTAGGAATCAGAACAAGAAGGCTGATGCACTAAGCACGCTAGCTTCTATGGCCTTCGCTCATCTCACCAAAGAAGTACTTGTCGAAGTCCTACCCGAAAGATCCATCATTCACAAGGAAGTTGCAGATGTGATTCACAAGGAAGGAGAGACATGGATGACTCCTATCCGGGAGTATTTGATAAGCGGTCTTCTCCCTGAAGATCCCAAACTAGCAAGGAAGATTCGGGTTAAGTCACCCCAGTACCGGCTAATAGGAGAAAACCTATATAGAAGTTCATCGCTGAAGTTCATGAGGGATCCTGCGGTCTCCACGAGGACCACGCTCAGTCGTCTCGAAGATAATGAAGCTGGGGTATTATTGGCCTTCGATGCATAGGGATGCGGCAGACATCATTCTCAAATGTGAAGCTTGTCAGATACACTCAAATGTTTCAAAGATGCCAAAGCAGGACATGACGAGTGTAACATCCGCATGGCCCTTCTCTCAATGGGGAATTGATATCGTAGGACCTATGCCCATGGCTCCTGGAGGAGTCAAATTCTTGCTGGTAGCCATTGATTACTTTAGAGGCTAAACCTTTGGCCTCCGTTACAGGGAGACAGATCGAGAAGTTTGTGTGGGAACACATCGTGTGCAGCTTCGGAGTGCCCCACATCATCATATCCGACAATGGAAAGCAGTTTGCTGAAGGAGTCTTCTATGACTTCTGCCAAGGGTTAAACATAAAACAGTCTTGGACATCCGTCTACCATCCACAAGGTAACAGAATGGTGGAGGTTACAAATAGAGATATCGTCAAAGGGATCGAGAAAAGGCTGGGACGAACACACCATGGATGGGTAGATGAACTCCCCCAAGTATTATGGGCTCACAGGACGCAGCCTAAGTCAAGCAATGGTGAAACTCCCTTCAGCCTTACATACGGAACAGAAGCAGTCATTCCTTCAGAATTAATTGTACACACGGAGCGTGTGACAACGTATGACGCCTCCCAAAATGATGAAAGGATCAGGGAAAACCTTGACCTGCTAGAAGAAAGATGAGAAATAGCCTCCATCTGAGAAGCAATGCACAAACATAAGATCGAAGGCTATTATAACAAAAGGGTCAGACCTTCTACTTTCAAACCTGAAGAATATGTGCTACGCCTCAACAGTGCAAGCAAAGCAGAATACCAGGGGAAGCTGGGACCAACTTGGGAAGGACCCTACACGGTAGCTGAGGCCTACGACAATGGAGCCTACAAACTGGCCAATCTTCTCGGAGAACCCATCGATAGAACATGGAATGGTACGAACCTTCGAAAGTTCTATGTTTAAGAAGTACTTTTACTTTTTTATTAGAAGCTTCTCAAGGGAAAGCAAACACTATTGGTACCTGTCTTAGTTTTCATTTCAAGAATGATGTAATCCTCCCTACCAATTCAATGATAAATAAGACATTTTCCACAAATCTCTTGCTTCGTTTCTTAAACACAAGGATTTGTTCTGCCAAGTAGTTAATGAGTTTCAATGTTGAATAAAATGGCTCAAGGTGTAATACATGCCTTATCATTTAAGCCAACTTTAACATTCACATTAAATCTCCTTGTAGTTTATGGCGCTTGTAAAAATATGTACAAAGTTGAAGATATTGGATTTCACATACACATCAAACCATAACACAAAGTAGGCGTACAAGAGGTTTTAGAGAGAGAAAGTTAGAGGTTTAGGGAACTTTAGTGATAGAAAGGAAAATCTTATTATGAGCTCCAACTCTCTACCTTGCAAGGTAGAGAGTATTTATAGTCTTACAATAAAACGCCACACAACGGGCTGTGGATCAGGCTTAAAGTGGGTAAAGACCCGTCCGTCCTCCACGGTGTTACTAAACTAAATACTACTTAGCTTAAAATAACTACGACTACGAGCTTTCTAACGATTACATATACTTGAGGTAACCGACTCTTTAATACCTGGAATTTCCAATTCCTAACAATCTCCCCCTAAGGGAGGTCACCTCAAACATAGACTAAACTTACATTGAATACAAACAGATATTACATTAACAATTGTTCTTGCATTCTTGATGTAGTACATTGCTCCGAAGCTCGTAGTCATTGATTCTTCTCATTGCATGTTTGGTTAATCCAAGTGGAGGTCTTTTACTGATCCACGTGATAATAATTTTGAGCCAGCTTTTGAGATCATCAGCTAACAAAAATCTCTGAGACATCTATTGTGGTGTTGGTATTATGTGATGTTGTGACTTTCGGACCGACATGCTCACATTCTGGATCATGATATCTTCTCATCAGAGTAGCGGAAGCTTTCGTTGATTCATGATATTGGCAGCAGCGTAGCAGAAGCATGGAGTGAAAATATCAGAGACATTGATGCACTTATCATGATTTCTTGAGAAATGAATGTATTGTGTGAGCATGCGGCTATGGATTGACCGCTTCATTCTAATCAGCTGCAAACGTCGGGTGTACCTGCATACAACAGTTAGCAATAACTCGCACGAAAGTGTCTTTGATCACTTTCGTTGAATTGAGGTACACGGCCCACGGTTCCCCGTTGATCAGTACAAGTACTGCCTGTGATCAGGTATAATTCCGAAGAATTTCCTTAACAGGGTTTCGCAACTGCTCTAACTGTTCTTAAACCGGAACGTCTCAAAGAAGACAACACGGAGTGAGTGAACCAGCGAATAGAAATTCACTGATTGATGAAAAGATTTTTGAAAAACAATCATGTATTGCTCAATAGAAATTGTTTTTGCAATACAAAGAAGGTTTTAATGAACATCAATTATCAATCATAAAACACCTTTTGATTTGAAATATCCGTACACGGTCGATTTGCTAAAGAAAAAAGTTTTTAAGCACAACGACCGGTTTTTCAAAAGGTATCCGTCAATCCATAACCTGAACCAGGATTGATTCAAAAGATTGAATCTCCCCATTGTTACTGTTCAGTTGTCACGTGGTTGATCTATAGTTTAGATCTCACATGCCACCCACCAGGAGCTTGTTAGATGTTAGCTCCAAAAGGCTTTCCATCTTCATTGTGAATATGTTAGCATATCACTCAGATGTTCTGGCAATACCACAAGGATAATGCGTAGGACTCAAGATATAATCTCTCTTTCCACATTGTATGAAACAGAAAGTCTTCATTGAAAGTGTCCTAATGAGATTTATAGATGATCTCGCGGCTCTAGACTCAATTTGTGCATATTTGGTTCCTGTGCCGGAGACTAGGGAGAGGGTCTCCTTCTTCAATATCAACAATCTCTAAGAGAAAGTCGATAGGTTATGTAGGTTCCCCGTGAGAATGAAACAAGCCCTTTTAAGAGGAACTTGAGTGGTTTGGGAAGTTGTAGTGCAGAGCGTCACTGGGTCCATGACGTCTTGTCTTCAATACCGATGTTACCATTAGTAGCATATGAATTATACCCGGTTTCTGCCCTATGGTTGAATAAATGGAGGGCTATTTCTTTTCACCCTTTTCTCATTCAATTCCTTTTCATTCTCCAACCCCTTCAGTGCTTACCGAGACTTCATAGCTAGAATCTTGTTGGGTTTATTCCAGTACTAGCTCTGTCTCAGTCCTCACTCTTCCCATATCTCATTTTTCTCCTTTTCTCATCATACCTAAGGACTTCTATACTAACTAGTGGATTGTCCCTGGGTAGATCCCTCCGGTTCTGGCGGATCATGGGAACAAATACCTAACCTTATCGTCCTTATATCACCGTACATAAAGTAAATTTGGTCAGTCTATTTGGTATTGTTCATCTGCCTTTTGAACCAATTGAAAACCATTTGAAAATCAATCCAGATACTTGTGATATTATCAAAGCATTTTGTACCTGAATTGTTTTTGATATTTTTAGAACAAGTGCTCCCCCTCAACATGTGCATCAAATGTTTGAAATCGTTTTGCACATGTAGGCAAGAGGAAGAATTAACTTCTTTGATTACCATTTTCTAAAAGATATCAACCTCACTTCCCTGATCAAATCAAGTAGATAAAGCATTTTGGGGAAGGATGAGGTTTTCATAATTTTGCTCCCCCTCAATATGTGCCTCGAGGTTTGAAAAGAGTTTTGCATATACTAGAGGGAACCTGCACATTGAGATAAATGATCACGTTTCAAATCATTGTGGTTTAAGATAGATGCTCCCCCTCAACATGTGCATGGAAAATTTGAAATCGTTTGGCACATGTGGGAAGGAGAGCTCGTACAACCTTATAACACCATTTACCGAATTATCAGTTTAAATCCAATTTAAATCATAAATTCTCCCCCGATCACAATTATCAAATCCTTTGAGATTTGTGATATCTTGTAGATTTAAATTGATTTTGAAAGCTTTTTTAAGGAGAATTGTGACTTGATTTTCAAAGCGTTTTAACTGATAAGGATTGGATTTTAAGACTTTAAACTCCATTGATTAAACATGCATGAATATCTTTTGAAAACAATTGAATGATAAATAACTTTTTAATTTAATCGAAATCATTCTCCCTCTCAATCAATGACAAAGGTTGTTGATTGAGAGATAGATATTTTGACAAATAAGTCGAGATGATTATCAAAAATAGAGTACTAGTTATTTTTCAAAGCAGTTAGTTTTCAGCAAATAAATGTTTTATAGAATCAGAGCATGGAATTTTGAAAACATGATAAAGTGTAGCTCTGTTCTTTCTTTAAAAAGCGGGTTACTGCCTGAGATGACAATAAACCATTGTTTTACTTTCTCCCAAAATTTTATTTTTTTTTTTATTTTTTTTTTTTATTTTATTTTTTTTTTAACATTCGTACAACATCTAAAGTCCCGTGTCATTCTTTGAATGACATCACAAAGACCGTAGATATTATCGAATCGAGGAAAACATGACAAAAAGACAATATTTTTGGAATTTTTCAAGATTTTTCAATTTTTATGGATTTTTGAAAGTTTTATATTTTTCTATTTGCTTTTTGAAGGTTTTGTAATTTTGTATTTTGCTTTTCGAAAAGATATTTACAAGAGATAGATGAAGGAAACCTTTTACTCCTCTTCTTCCTCTTGAAGACGTTTGATTGTTTTAGGTTGAAGGCTTTTAAGGCCAAGTCGTGGAAGAATAAACTCAAAACGTTCTCTAGGAAGAGCTTTGGTGAAGATGTCTGCTAACTGGTATTCAGTCCTCACAAAGTAAAATTCCACCACACCGTTTTCCACTTGTTCCATGATGAAATGATGTCGAATGTCGATGTGCTTTGCTCTTGAGTGTTGTACGTTGTTGCATGAGAGAGCAATAGCACTTTTATTATCACAGTACAGAGGGATTTTGTTAAATTCAAAGCCATAGTCAGATAATTGAGATCTCATCCATAGGATTTGAGCACAACAAGATGACATGGCTATGTATTCAGCCTCTGTAGAGGAAATAGAAGTACTCATTTGCTTCTTTGAAGACCAGCTCACAAGCTTATCACCCAAAAACTGTGCACCTCCAGACGTACTTCGACGAGTATCTTGACATCCTGCATGATCAGCATCTGCATAGGCTGTTAGTGACATACCGGTGTCCTTCGGGTACCAAAGTCCCATATTGATGGTTCCTTGGAGATACCGAAAGACCCGTTTAACTGCTTCAAGATGCTTTTTAGTAGGCTTAGCCTGGTATCTAGCACACATGCAAACAGCGAACAAGATGTCTGGTCTACTAGCTGTGAGGTACATCAGGGATCCAATCATACTACGATATTTCGTTTGGTCTACCATGATTCCTGAGTGGTCCTCATCTAGTTTGGTAAGTTCAATCATGGGAGTGTCAACAGGGTCACTTGAATCAAATCCAAATTTCTTTAAAATCTCATTTGCATATTTAGATTGATTTATGAAAATGCCTCCGGGACTTTGTGAAATTTGTAGTCCTAAGAAAAATGACATTTGTCCCATCATTGACATTTGAAATTTAGAACCCATTTCATTTGAAAAACGGTCACACTCATTGGGGTAAGTCGAGGCAAAGGTGATATCATCAACATAAATTTGAACATGAATTAAATGTTTGCCTGACTTCCTGGTGAACAATGTTGGATCAACTGCTCCTTTGCTAAATCCGGTAGATAGAAGGAACTTTGATAGCGTATCATACCATGCCCTTGGAGCTTGCTTTAAACCGTAAAGAGCCTTCTTCAAACGATAAACGTGAGTAGGATGCTCTTGATTCACAAATCCTTCCGGTTGGCTGACGTAGATGACTTATTTAAGATCTCCGTTCAGAAATGCCATCTTTACATCCATCTGATAGACTACCATGTTCGTACTAGCAGCATTAGCCAAAAAGATTCTGATTGCCTCGATTCGAGCAACTGGAGCAAAGGATTCTTCAAAGTCAATACCCTCCTCTTGACGGTATCCTTTAGCAACTAATCGAGCCTTGTTCTTTAACACATCACCATGCTCATCAAGTTTCACTTTGAAGATCCATTTTAGAGCAATGATCATAGCATAATCTGGAGCAGGTACTAACTCCCATACATCGAGTCGATCAAACTCATGAATTTCATCTTGCATAGCATTGAACCAGCTGTCTTCATTCATGGCAGTTTTAACATCCTTTGGTTCGATCTTAGAGAGTGCGGAGTTGAAGAAGCACCATAAGGCATCGGTTGCAAGTTGTTTCTGTGTGGATACTGGACGAGAGGGATTTCCAATGATGTTGTCTAATGGATGATCGTGAGTCCATTTTCTAAGGTGTTCATGTGGCAGTTGTTGAGGGACTGAGGTAGCAGAGTCGATGTCTCCTGAAGAAGATGGTTCTGATGATGATTCAGGAGCAAATATGTTTTCAAATGGAGCATCTTCAGGAGTAGCAAAGGGATTAACTTCATCATTGATGCCAGAAACAGTTCCATGATGTACATTCGAAGATTGATGATTTGTTGATGAGACTGAGAGATCAGCAGTAGGCGCTTCTTGAATTAATGATATTGAGACTGTAGGATTGACTTCATTCTCAGGGATATGAGCAGCCTCTGTTGTGGGAATTGACAGTTCAATAACACTTGGCTCATAGAGTTCATCAAACATAGGATCAAACAATTTCTTTAAATCATCCTCAGATGGAGGTACATATGGAGTTGCTGGAGAAGAATTTGGTACAAGGGATGAACCAATGGGACTGTTTTGAAGAGCGGGTCCTGAACTGGATTGTCCAAGAGCCACTTGACCGGTCAGCTCATCAAACGTGACGTGAATTGTTTCCATGATATTTCGGGTTCTCTTGTTGTATATTCGGTATCCTTTTCTGTTTGGTGCATAACCTACAAATACTCCAATGTCTGCTTTAGCTATAAGTTTGCCTAAATCTTGGCCCTCATTAGTTGGATCACACAATGCACCGAACACACGAATGAATGAAAGATTAGGTTTCTGTTGTGGACAAGTTCATATGGAATTTTTCCATGAGCAGTGTGAATCAGGGATCGATTTTGGGTGTAGTATGCAGTGGCGATGGCTTCACCCCAGAGAAACATTGGAACTTTTGAGTAAATCAGCATTGTCCTTGAGGCTTCCACAAGAGTTCGATTTCGTCTTTTAACTACACCGTTCTGTTGAGGGGTTCGAGGAACACTTCTTTGATGACTGATTCCAATACTTTCATAAAACTCACTAAGTTGTTTGTTAACAAACTCAGTTCCATTGTCTGTTCGGATGATTCTGACCATTTTGTTAAGACGAACCTGCAGCTGTTTGATGAGTTTGATGATGATATCTAGAGTTTCATCCTTTGTCTTTAAGATCATTACCCAGGTGAATCTAGAGAAATCATCAACCACAACTAACACATATTTCTTCCCAAAGATATTCTGCACTCTCATGGGTCCACATAAGTCCATGTGAATTGTATGAAGAACTTCTGTGACAGAGTTAGTAGGTTTGGGTTTATGGGCATACTGAACAAAGATGACCCTTTTCATACTTAAGTCTAGGTAAACCTACAACTAAGTCCTTTCTGGAGAGATCATTGATGGTGCCGAAGTTCAAGTGATTGAGACGACGATGCCATAACCGTGACTTTGTTTTTGAAGCCTTTGACAACAAGCAAATTGGAGAAGACTTCATCATATCTTCGATAGAGATGGTGTATAGATTAGAACCACGTGAACCTCTCAAAATTTCCTTACCATCAAGTTCTCTAACGAAACAAGTATGTTTTCTGAAGGCTACTTCTAGATCAGAATCGCAGAATTGACCAACAGAGAACTGGTTATGACCAAGACCTTCTACATAATATACTCTGGAGATAACACTTTTACCAACAACATAATCTCCATAACCCATAATTGCACCGAAATGATCATTTCCGAATCTAACTGTCCCGATGAATTTGCTCATGAAGTTCATGAGCCGCGACCGGTCGCCAGTCATATGCTTGGAACAGCCTGAGTCCAGGTACCACAAAATGATTTGAACGATCTACAGTTGAACACAGACAAAAATGGATAACTGGATAATCAGGATCCCCATGCAAGAATGGGTTCCATTTGGTTAGTAACAATGGTTGGAACACCCACATCAGAAATAGAAGCATTCATATCAGAAATTAAGGCAATGGAATCATTATGAATAGATGCAGTACTAGTGTCTGTATTAGCCCTATTCAAAGTGTGCTCAGTTCTTAAGGGAATAGTTCTACCAGTAGGCATCCATTTTCTAGTGGGCATTGTCTGATTAGTCTTATGACCAACAGGTATCCAATGATAGCCTATCTTACTAAATGTTCTTCCTGTGGGTTTCCACTGTTTTCTAACTTTCTTTCGCCTTTGCCTTTTTGCCTTCTTAGCATGATATTTTTCATTGACAAGATTCACTGGGGATTTGACAGTATTAGACAAAGTATTCATACCACATTCATGATTAGCAACAGAATTCAAGCAGACATCATTACAAGGTTTGCAAATAGTATCAGAATTCAAATTAATTTCAGTACGCATATGGCTAATACTAGAATCAACACGATTCATTTTATTTGGCTCAAACTTAAAGTTCCTAGGTTGGTCTTCTACTCTCTTCCAATGCACATTCTTAGCTTGCGAGGTCCTGTCATTCCTTGTATTGTCTTGAGACTTTGACCTGCTCGCTTTAATGTCACTAATTACTCCTGTAGAGGGAATGAGAACATTAGTTGGTTTTGCTACTCTTTGCTTCTCCTGTTTAGATGTGCTGGGATCTGAACTACATGCAGACATACTAGTGTTCACTTTCTTAACACTAGAAGTGTTGGAATTTGTACTTCTAGAAGGCACACTAGAGTTCGCTTTCTTAGCATTAACAGATCTGGAATCTGAACTACTTGAAGGCACACTAAGGATCACATTCAAAACATTGGGCATCGAATGAATATCATACTTGGCACTAGGCATAGAACACGGAATCAAAGGATTAACTCTCTCACCTAAGGACTTTGGGCATATTGTAATTAAGTTTTCTAGAATTTCTTGAAATCATTTGGCATATAAGCATGCATGCCCAATTGCATTGTCAAGTGGTTTCTCTAATTTATCCTCTTCAACAATCTCACGTAGACATTCTAGACAATCCTTAAGGGATGAGAAATATGTTTGAATAGCAAGTTTGTTATTCCTGAGATGAGGGGGGAACATATTTCACAGACAAAGCATATTTGTTACTAGAGTGAACCTTTGATACACCATTCTCCCCATTGGTCATTGGCATTTTCCCTTTTACCTGGCTCTTCAGATTCTCAATTTCCTTTTGCAATGAAGCTATTTGTTCGTTGTTTTTGTTACGAGTGAACTTTATTGATTCAAATAACTCATTGAAATGATGTTTAACCTTTTCATTTTCTTCTAGAAAACTTTCGTTTTCCTTTTGTAATGCATTTACTAAGTTTTGAAGATGAAACGTTTGAGAATTCTGAGAATCTAAAGGAGGAGGCATTTGGGAGCCAGTCACATTATTCTTTTCACCCTTTAATTGAGAGATTTGGGCTTTCAATTTTCTGATCGTGTTACAATGAGCATGAATCTGTTCATCAAGTTTGTTTATTTGAAAAACTGCATCAAACTCTGGAGCATCTGAGGATGTCTTGATATTTGAAGTTTTTACATTTTCTTTAAGATGTTGATATTTTAGTTGTAGATTAAAATGTTCAACCTCTAATTTAGAAAAATGTTTAACCACATTGTCGTGATCATCCAGTTCAATTTTCTCAGTTAGTTTAGAATTAGTCTTTTCAAGCTCAATGACACGATCATGGGAGACTTTCAGGGCAACAGATAATTCATGAAATTTAGAAGCGTTAATGGAACAATTTGTAGCAGTGAAAAACACATCTTGAGCAACACATTCAGTAATAAGAGTCTCATTCAATGTATGCAAGTTCTTCCTCTCAATCTCATTATATTTTAGTGCATGCTCATAATCACTAACCTCAACTATCATAGCATCAAATTCCTTTTCCATTTCTTTAATGTCTAAATTCATTCCCTTTTTAAGACTTTCAAAATGATCTTTTAGTTGTTTAAAGAAAGGCATGACTTCAGTTAAATAACATTCTTTTGTTTGCTCAAAACCCCTTTCCCCTTTAGTAATACCAGTGGGTGTGATCCTTTTCTTGCAAGTTTTCTCAAAATCAACAAATAGTTAAAAGATAACGTATTGACTGATTAAGGTCTTGCTTTTAGAGGCAATAGTTCTAGGAACTAGATGCATTGGTGTATTGGGAGGATACACGGTCGCTTTAGGCATTTTCCTAAGGGGAGGGTTTGTTTCAACAATATTTTCCGCTTTCTGCTTATCTAAGTCTATTTTCCAGAACACTTGTTCGGGAGTCAACAATGTTTGAGGCTTAAACATGTTCAAGGAGATCCAATTCTCCTTTTTGTAGTCATGGGGTGTGATAATTATTTTCTTCCCTTTACATTTAGGATCATCTAGTTTCTTATTCATCTTTTCCTTAGTGACTTCATCTGATTTCTTATCTTCCTTTGTGCACTTAACGCAACTAGGTTTTTGTCTAGGTTTAAGAATCTCATTGCCATCATAGATTACACTTTGAGCTGCTTTTGCAATCTTCCCGTACTCAGGGTTGGGTTTATCTATAATGGGAACACTATGCTTATCGCTTAAAACTCTATGCTTAGTGATTAAGTGAGCAGTCTGAATGGTATTTCCTTGTACGTACAACTTATTTTCAAGCTTGTTTTTCAAGGTTTTTAGATTAGAAAAATCATTCAAAAGTTTTGATTCCTTAGCACTGAATTCTTGCTTAAGCATTTTAACATTTTCTTGAAGTTCTTGTTTTTGCTTAGCAGTTTTAGAAAGCTTTTCTTGTAAGGAGTTTAACTCTTGTTTTAATACTTCTTCTCTAAACCTACTTTTTCTAATAGTTGTACGCATTTGGTCATCCATTTCCTGCTCACGGGTGGTCAACTCAAATTTTGCAGGTTGTTCATAAATAGCAACACGTTCTTTATAGGAATTCAGTTCAGAGATGACAGAATCATCAGGGGCACATGCAGTGAATTCATCAAAAACATAATCATTATTGACTGCAGAAGATGCATCACTTGGTACAATCTCACTTTCACTTTGTTTCACATATTGATCATATGGGACAACATTGATATTACCCATATTTTCAATATCTGATTCAATAAATACAGTTGATTGTAAGTCGTTATGTATCTTTTGCTTATCAACTTCATCGTATAATTTAATACCTCAGAGATGAGTTTGTCTTTGGATGGACCAGCTTGTGGTGATGACGAGACTTTAGGAGAGACCATTGGAGAAATGCTAAGCATGAAGATGGTTTGTGCAGTGGGTTCTTCATCAACATCAGAGTCGTATGCATCACAATCAGCTACTTGAAAAGCATTCTGATGATTATGGCCTATCTCCTGAATTGGTTGCTCATCCACATCTGCATCATATGTCTTAACATTTCCCTCAGCCAAGAACAACAACTCCTCTTCATCCAAAGCTGCACCATTATCCTGAGCTTGCACAAGCAACATCTTATCCCTGAAGTACTCTGCATTCTGAGGGCGTTTTGGTGATGTGAAGTTCCTTGCAATGTGTCCCTCACCTCCACAATTGTAACATTTGATTGGCTTTGCTTGACCCTGATTTCCATTCCTTCCTCTATTCCGATTTGCAGCATAACCTCTACCAGCTCCACCTCTTGCTTGTTTGTACTGTCGTTCTTGAACTGGTTGCACCATAACCTTCCCATCTCTGACAGTGGCTTGATTATGTGGATTGGAAGCAGTTCTGAGATTGTTGTTGGTGTGTGGAAGAGAGTTCATGTTTTGACTAATCAGGAGAGCTAGTTGATTAATGAAGTTTCCCACGTGTGCATTAGCATCAGCTTGTTTGAACATAGGATTAGGAATGAGTTTGTGATTACCATTACCCATGGGTATGACTTGTGAGGCTTTGGTTGTGATTCCGATGTTTGAGTAGAAGGTAGTTGAATCATTTGAAGAGCTTGTCTCTCCCTGGTTGGTTTTGAACTGATTAAGAATCCTTTTTTCAAACATAGCATGTCTCTCATTCTGAAGGAGGAAGGCATAGAGTTGCTCATAGTTTGTATTCTTCAATCCTTTGGTTAGCTTTACAGAGGTGACAAACTTGTGCCATTCGGGATTCATGTTGTTCACAAACTTTGAGTTTAGCTGAATGTTTGGTATAGTCATTCTGATGTTCCTCATATCATTAACAAGCTTGTGGAATCTCACATAGTACTCATAAACACTCTCATCTGGTTTCATCTTGAAGTGTTCAAATTCATCATAGAGTTGTGATTCTCTGTCTTCCATAGTTAATTCAGAACTTGAGAGAAGCATCTTGACATTATCCTACACTGCCTTGGCTTCGGTGTTGTGATTGATCAGCTTGTAGATATCTTTTGGAAGACCTTGAAGTACGATGTTAGAAGCCCTGATATCAGCATCGAATCTCTTTTTCTCCTTATCATCGAGCTCATCATATGTCTTTGGTCTGTCAATTCCATAGATCATTGTTCCATCTTCAGCTGTATCAATTAAGTCTCTAGTAGTCTCAACCCGATATGGTCCTTCATCAATGGATTTGAGAATCTTGACTCCATTTTCCTTTCCAAGACAGTACAATCTGATTCGTTGAGCCCAAGAGTCGTAGTCAGTTCTGTCAAGCATGGGTGGACGAGTATCTGAACCAGCTGCTTGAACATCCTCGGCAACAGTGGAGATGATTGTAGGAACGTTGGTAGACATGATGACAGATTAAACGGGATTTTATAACTCTATGATTAAACCGGGAAATAGATTCTTTCACGGGATTTTACTAAATCAAGAGAAAACCGTATTCAAAGGATATCACCCAAGTCGCTAGGAAACCTTGAACCAAGTCGCTAAGTGCCAAGTCGCTATAGTCCCAAGTCGCTATATAACAACTCGCTACGATCCAAGTCGCTAGCAAAATTTTGACAGCAAGTCGCTAAGAACCAAGTCGCTAATTTGTCAAGTCGCTAAATAGCAACTCGCTAGGTACCAACTCGCTAACACCAAGTCGCTAACAATATAAAGTACAAGTCGCTAACTTACACCAAGTCGCTACGCGTAGTGGAGAATCCACTAAGTGTACTTTTGTCGGCTTGTCTCAATAGACAAATCGCTACCAAATAACACACAAACTCGCTAACTTTTTATGAAGCAAGTCGCTATGATGAATATCACACCGAGAACCAAGTCGCTAGCAAGAAAATCACCTAAACACCACTTTTCAATCCAAGAACAACCCAACCACGATGATTCAAGCCTTCAAAGTTAAAACCTAAACACTTGTGATGATTCTAAACACAAAAGTACTATCAAAATCCAAACTTTAACACTAGAAATCAACCAAATGATGCAAGAACCACTAAAATTTTTCAAACTCAAAAACCACCTAAAAACCACTAGAAATCCAAAGATATGTAAGAGATGATCTAACCATGGCTCTTGATACCAATTGAAGATATTGGATTTCACATACACATCAAACCATAACACAAAGTAGGCGTACAAGAGGTTTTAGAGAGAGAAATTTAGAGGTTTAGGGAACTTTAGTGAGAGAAAGGAAAATCTTATTATGAGCTCCAACTCTCTACCTTGCAAGGTAGAGAGTATTTATAGTCTTACAATAAAACGCCACACAACGGGCTGTAGATCAGGCATACAGTGGGTAAAGACCCGTTCGTCCTCCACGGTGTTACTAAACTAAATACTACTTAGCTTAAAATAACTACGACTACGAGCTTTCTAACGATTACATATACTTGAGGTTACCGACTCTTTAATACCTGGAATTTCCAATTACTAACGAAAGTCATGCTACTTAAAGGATTTGAGATAGAGTGGGTCGCGACCCTCTGTCAATGATCAAATTTGGTCATTATATTCTTGGTGTTGTAATTTACACACAATGAGGTTGGTTAACCTTAGGTTGTAAAACTTAAGCGTCGGAAAAATGGCGTACGAGAACTTAACAAAACAAACATGCATAATAACTAAGTATGTAGAGGTATTTCCCCTACATCATACGATTCAAAATGAGGGCTAACGCCCTTGTACCTGCACGAGGAGCCTAAGCCCCAGTTAAATTGTTTTTGGCCCATGGCCATACATCAAAAGCATTTAAATTGTTTGGAGAACAAGACAAACATTGTCACATAAGATAAATCATCTTAAGGGTACATGTCACCCTTTGGAACCAAATTACTGCCACATGGCAGCCTTCATTCCTGCTTTTTTGGAGATGGAGTGGAGGATGGTTGCACTGAGACAGGCTTGGTAGACATGGTCTTCTTAGTAGGAGTGGTAGGCTTTAGCTTCCGAGGTTTCTTGGAAAGGAGGTCTTCGAGGGGTGCCATAGGATCTTTGGTAGCCTCAGCAAGGAAGGAGTACTCTGCGGTTGTGAACGCATTTCCTGCCTCATCATACTCAGCCTTCGAAGTAGGATGGTAGCATTCAATCTTGGAAAGATCCACGGGCTTGCCTGTTTTGGCAGCCTCCTCCAACGCTAAGCACCGTCCATGAAATATGGCTGATTTGATGACCTTCCACATCTGAGCTCCCAATTCATCACTGTGGTAGAGCTCCATGGCTATGTAAGGCACCACCTTCGAAATGACCTCCGCACGATCCTTTTGCAGCATCTTATACCTCATCTGCAAGCCATTGATTTCCTCCCTTAACTTCACTTCTACCTCTCCGATCCTGGATTTCTCACTTTCCAATCCAGCACATTTCGCCTCAAGAACAGATTTCTGACCTGTTAGAGTGATGACCTTGGCTTCTTCCAACTTAAGATTGCCGAGTTCAACTGTCAACTGGGCTACCTTTCCACGAAGGTCTTGGAAGACGGGGTTCTTCTCAACCTTCCCCTCAATCTCGTCACACTTAGCCTCCAACTTGACCACAGTTCTGAGCAATTCTCTGGTTTTGGCATTTAAGTGGTTATCCAATACTGCCTGCCTCGCAACCCCATTGTCATGCATGTCACAAAACCTTTCAATGGACGTATTTTCCAGCATACCTTTCCATTGAGGAGGGGTGACATGATCGACAATCCGGTGACAGGCCAAAGCATTGGGAAGCTCCTTCGTCTCTGGAAGGCCTGCGACCAATACAATGTATAAAGGCTAAGTTAGTTGTAACAATTATGACTTCACATATTTTATAAGGAGGAACTGCTTACCATGCACCTCCACTGATTCATCTGGCAGATAGGGGATTCTTCCTCTTGTTGGTAGACTTAACAGCCTTGGCTGCTGTTCCCTTTCTATTTTTCAACCTGTCAGCTATCCCTGTTGAACCTACAACTGGGACATCCTCATCCGCAGGATCGTCCGAGTCAGCAACATTCTCAACAAGTTGGGATGGACCCTCCAATGCAAGTTGCGGGGGTGCCAATGCAACAGGCTCCGGATTCGGAGCGTCTACCTCATTGTTGTTCACAGATGTTGAATGGGAGCCAACACCATAAGACTCCTCAGCTTTCTCAGCAGGCATAAAGCTTAAATCTTCATCCAAATATTAGTACATGAAGTTTCTGAACGACATCTCTGCAAAATAGAAACAAGAAGAAATAAATATCAATGCTACATTGGTCCTACTTAAATAGAAGTAGATAAACATACTTTGTCCTTGGTATATGATCACAGGCTTCTTGGGAGACCCCTCCCAGCTCTAGGCAATCCCAGCCATGTATAAGATGGCTTCAGGGAACACTTGCACATCCACAGGATATTTGGCCAAACGCTGATAACAGGGATCCCTTCGCACCTCGTATGGTAGGGGGTCATTATACCGTTTTGCATCAAACCTATTTTCCTTATTCAGCAGCTCTGAATATTTAGGGGGAACAATGGTGTCTTGCACGTAGAAAAAGCTACCTTTCCAACCTGTTATGTTTGTATATACCCTCCCAAACAGGTTTGGAACATCAGAGTCAGGCCTTTTTGCTAAAGTTAGCCAATTTCCCCCAGGATATAAGTTCATAAATCCTCTTAAAACTGTTAATGTTGGTTCATAGACGTATGCTTTGCACATCACTATGAATGTGGTCAGCTTGGCAAAACCAAAGGGGTTAAACCTAGAGATGTGAACCTTCTAATATTGCATAAACTCTAATATCAGGGGGTGCAACGGAATCCTAAGGTTCGAGTGGCTAAATGCATGTGTGTACAGCCCTACGAAACCTTGAGGAGCATCAAGGATGCCCTGATTAGATTTGGGTAATATCACTTTGTGTTCTAGTGGGATAGGATAATCGGCTAAGTGATCATGTATATCTTTTGCAGACAATGTACACTTTTGTTGCTTTATAATAAACTTGGAATCCATTTAAAAAAAAACAACCAGCTACAAAGAGAAGGAAGGATTTACCTTTTACTTTCGAAGTGGTGGCGATGAAGTTTTACTGCGTATGGAGATGAGACGAAGAGAGTAAAATAAGCTAGGGTTGAATCTACCCCCTTTTTATACTCTCTTTTCTCTTTTAACCACCGTACACGTGTCCTAGAGATAAGTCTTATCCGAGTTAAATTTTTTAAATTTTGAATAAAGACGACTTTTGGTCTCCGGGTAAGTTAGGGAAATGTGATTCCTGTAGCGGGAAGTGATAATAAGTGATTAGCATTAAATGCACTAAGTTAGGTACATTATTATCCTCTAACTAACGCAATTCGCAGCAGGACGGTATTTTTTTCGAAGCATGAAGTTGAAAGCAATGTCTCCTTGCTCGTATACATCACTTTCAACTGGGGGGCTTGATGATGTACCCTCCGAGTAGCTCGAAGGACACTCCTCCGAGACGTGTCGAAGCCCTTCCCTACGAAGGCCCAAGTTAGGATTCCAAAATATCCACAAGCGTCAACTATTCGTTAGCACGAAGGTTACGTAAGGGGAATTCGCCATTTGAAGCCCTAAACCCTTCAGGGTATGGCTGACGAAGGACAATGGATAAGGGAACCTCCTGACTTGGTCAAACCCACGATCTCCCTCTCTCTCTTGGCTTCCCCGTCAAGTCTGAGAACGTGGGTCACTAAGCCCTAGCGGTTACCCACAATCATGGGACGCCCCCATGATCTCTGACATTCATGCAGACGTGTTCTCAACCCTATTTCATTCACTATAAATAGGTTGGATGGGTAATGAATTATGGTATGCTCATTTCACACTCATCTCTTTACTTACACACACTTATACAACCATAACTCATACTTACTCTCACGCCGGAGGTGGTTCGCAGGGTCCTACCCCTGCGTAATCACTTAACGTAGTGTTTCGAATATCTTATTCTCAGGTGAAAGGCAAGTCTTGGCTGGAACATACACCCCTCATACCTTTGATCATCATCGAAGCCTGGTAGTTCAATCTATTGTACAATCTGTGGGCTACGTTGTTATACGCCCATAGTGCGTTTGATTGCCTAACCGGTCAATACAAACGATAGAAACTGCATAGGTTTGAAAACAGTAGTGGACAATAGAGTTCGTATAAAATATAATTTCAATGTGCACAATTATCTTCTTGATAGTTATTATTGCTCTAAGCTCATGGCACTCACGACTGACTGTTGTATATATATCACCGGACGATATATACATTAAATAACTTGCCCCGGGTAGGTATTTTGCCCTATACCTAGATAATCTCAACTATAGTGCGCCTTCTTATTTCCGATAACATAGACGGGTTCGTCAATTCCGATAGGCCTATCTACAATATTTGCGCTCACTCCCAGTGATTAGTGGTCCATGATGTTGGGGACTTTTGGCATAAACAACTTAGGCATGCAATAATATAGTCAAGGCATTCATTTTGCAAGTAATTATCCATAATAAAGCATTTTAGCATGTAGTAAAAGCAGTAGCATGTATCTCCCGAAAAAGAATTTATAAAACAGTTAAACAAAAGTTGGGGCTATGAAACTCACTGTAGTGATTAGCAGCGGAGTGTAACAATATATTGTATGTCAACAATAGAGTATGGCAAGGCCACGATCTTTAACGATTACCTATGAAAGCATAGTATTCGTGTTTCAGTATAGTGTACGATATAAGTGTACAAGTATATGTAGTTTGTTGGCTTTCAATATGATGTTGTACATGAATCCTTAAGTTAAAGTATCCCTTAAGTGTTGTTTGGCTTATAGCCCTTTTATAAATAACTTCGTACCATCGTTCGGGCTATCAAAATCAAAAGGTCGTGTAGTGAACGTATGAGGAGCCAGGACAGTTTAAATCATAAATTCACAACTCGTCGATACGATTCCCCGAAGAGGCCTCTTATGATAATGAAATTCCTTACTATTATTGTACTTGTCATTTATAAGTAAAGTATTTGACGAGACAAATGTTATATAAAACATGTGTCTTGTTTCGCCAAAGACTATTTATTGACTTGTGTGACGATATGATGATATAAGTTGTGTCTTGTGAAGTAGTTTAACATGCCATATGGCCATTACTTAGTTTGTCAAAGTCGAATCCAATGAACAAAGTTTTAAAACAAGTTTCGGGTCATTAAGCCCAAACTAGCCGTGCGGCTAAGTTATGATTAAGCAACTTGATACAACAATAAGGCCATACCAAATAGCTATTTTTAAGTCAAAATACCTTGAGACATCATCCTTGGCTTAACCTTGGCTTTGTTTTGGCCTCAAAGAATCAAAATACATTAAGGTTTCTTAGCCATGGTTGTTTTCTGGTATACAACAGGTCCGGTTAGTTTTTGTAGTTTTTAGGATTTTGTCGTTCACTTTCTGCTTATGTGCACCTGAGTTTCTATAGAAAAAGTCATTCTGAGCAACTTTCGTGCTTTGCACTTTTGCTGATTCGGATCAGAAAAGGGTCAAATCCTCGTTTTAAAATCGTTTCAGCAAGCTTTCTTGTTACAGCACTATATTTGCCTCTAGTAACACTTAACTAGGCATAACTTTTTAACCACAAGTCCTTTTTAAGTGATTCAAAAGCCCAATTTTTAGTTTTTACTTCCTCTAACAACTTCTAAAGCTTAATAAAGTCCAAAATCCAAAGTTTACTTATATCAATTGTCTAATAACAAGTATATAAGTTGAGTTCTACTACTTGTTTTGACACAAGGCTTTCGCCAAAATTCAAGTTTAGGTCTTGGCTACATTTCATAAAACTGAGTCGACTTCCAGAAATGATCAGAACCATGGCCTTTTCTCAAATGAAATCTGGTGTACAGATTTTGATATGTTTCGCCATTTTGGCTCTCATTTGCTCATCGGGATGAGTTATGAGGTGAGCCACCCGGCGAAACGACCATAAGACATAGCTCTACAAGCCTATATTATTGAATTAACCTCAAAGTTTACTAAGATGATCAGTTCAATCAATCTTTGGGACTGTTTTAAATTTCAGGTTCATAAAACCTACCTAAGGCTTGCTCTAGCTTCTTTTCATGTTACAAACTTCATGTATAACATCAATCATGCCATATTACATATACTACTTATATCAAATTACATCCAATAATAATAGAGATTATTACAACTATATTGAATGAATATGAAAATAAACATGAATCTTACAAAGGATTTGGTTGGAAAGTTACTAGTACCACAAGAACAATTCAACTCTTAACCCTTCTAATCTTTAACCTTTTCTTCAATATTTACCCAAACTTGATAAACCTTTATATCATCTTGTAATCAACCTCTTACTTCAGCCCCTACACCTCTTGATCATCTTCTAATTTAACCAAGGAATCTCCAAAACAACACAAGAACTCTTTATGTACCAACTAAGCCTTCAATCTTTGATGTATAACTTGAAGCTTGAAATCAACTAATGATGGTGATGATATAAACATTTTGGAACAGAAAGATGGAGTCACAAGGATGAGATGAGAGTGCTTGGAGGTGATCTTTATCTAATTTGCAT
Organism: Chrysanthemum seticuspe; assembly: GCA_019973895.1. Lineage (NCBI taxonomy): Eukaryota > Viridiplantae > Streptophyta > Magnoliopsida > Asterales > Asteraceae > Chrysanthemum > Chrysanthemum seticuspe. The sequence continues at coordinate 226,038,994 of BPTQ01000005.1, forward strand.
GTATGTGTAAGAGGTGTAAGAGGTTAGGACATATGGCATCAAGAGTTATCACCAAAACACGCATAGTTTTGGTGTCTCTTTATTTGTACGCCACCTCTAGCATGAGGTGGTGAGGTGTGTGTCTTTGTTTTTACAAATATTAACTTACGGGGTGTAGTTTGGTCCCGGTAATTACTAACGTTAAGCCCTTAAGTCACGAAACTTAAAACAGGGTAACATAAGAATATAATACTTACAAAAATATTAAAACTTATCAATATACTCCAACTAGGTATATTAAAAGTGTGATAAGTCTCATAGAGTGCGTCTATCTTGTTAAAACCTAATAACGTAGGTTTGAACACGTGTATTACGTAAAGAGTAAAATATTTACGTAAAAATAACAAAGTGCTAATAGTTCATATAAAATATGACTATTGGTAAAAATAGAGTATTTTGAACACCTAGACTTATCTTAGTCATTTGTTGACCAAGAGGAAAGTTTATGCGATTAAACTTTCGTAATTAATAAAGTAACAACTTTAAATAATTAATTATAGTAATAGGTGAACAAAAATGTTCAGAGTGTAATAATCCAAAACAGAGTGAATTATTTAACTTGGGAAATTGCCAGTTACTACTACTTAGAGTATTTGCTTTTACATTATGGTAAAAGTCAACTAGTCAAAAGTCAAAGTCAAGGTCAACTTTTAAGAAGTCAAAGGGTAAAATAGTCATTTTACCTTATGAAAATTTATGAGATGCTACAGCCTCCACCAGTTACGGGAATCATGTCCTCATGATTTAGTTTGTGTTATGAGCTAATGATGTTCCCGAGAAGAGGTGAGGGTACTTCTGTAATGGAACTTCGCCACGAAGTTCCGTGAGTGTTATCTACTAACGGTATATTTGAGTTCATATTCACGTTCCTGCGTGAATTCAGGACCACTTCTAGAGTTCCATCGAACCTTGAGAATATGAATGCGACTTTTCTTAAGTCATTTGACCCCATGGTCCATGATCTTAGTAGATTCCCCGATAACTTTCAAACGTTCATTAATGTGGGTCTCTTCTATAGAAGTAGTAAGTGTTATATCAAAAGACACTTCTTAAAAGTGTAAAGATGAAAGACGTTGTGTACACTACTAAGTTCGAGTGATAGCTCAAGTGTGAAAGCTACCAGGCCAATTCTTGCTAATATCATATAAAGTCCAATATATCTTAAGTTTGGTATTTCTAATTTTCCCAAACGAATCATACCTTATCGCAACGAGCCTTTCAACAAAACCTTAATCCTAGCATGAAACTTTGAAAGTTAACACTTACATCTGTGTAACCTTCCTGGTGATAATGTGTGGCTGTTAGGATTTAGTAAATCCAGTTATTAAAGAGTCGGTCACCTCAAGTATATGTAATCATTAGAAAGCTCATAGTCGTAGATTATTATAAGTTAAGTAGTATTTAGTTTAAGTAACACCATGGAGGACGGACGGGTCTTTACCCACTGTATGCCTGATCCACAGCCCGATAGGTGGCGAATTATGTAAAGACTATAAATACTCTCTACCTTCCAAGGTAGAGAGTTGGAGCTCATAATAAGACTTTTCTTTCTCTCACTAAAGTTCCCTAAACCTCTAAATTTCTCTCTCTAGAACTCTTAGTACGCCTACTTTGTGTTTGGTTTAATGTGTATGTGAAATCAAATATGTTACAAATGGTATCAAGAGCCATGGTTTGATCATCTCTTACATATCTTTGGATTTCTAGTGACTTTTAGGTGGTTTTAGAGTTTGAAAAAGTTTAGTGGTTTTTGCATCATTTGGATCATTTCTAGTTTTAAAGTTTGAAACTTGAGTGTAGTTTTGTGTTTAGAATCATTGTATGTGCTTGGGTTTTGATTTGTTAAGCTTGAATCATCGTGGTTGGGTTGTTTTTGGATTGATAAGTGACGTTTATGTGTTTTTCTTGCTAGCGACTTAAGCCACGGACAAGTTTTCTTGGTAGCGACTTGCTTTGTAATTTGATAGCGAGTTGTAGTTGAAGGCCTTAGCGAGTTGAGCTAGCGACTTGTCTATTGAGACAAGCCGAAAAACAGTACACTTAGTGGAGTCTCCACTACGGGTAGCGACTTGGTGAAAGTTAAGTTTGTTAGCGAGTTGGTGTTAGCGAGTTGGTGCTTAGCGAGTTGCTCTTTAGCGACTTGACAACTTAGCGACTTGGTGCTTAGCGACTTGCTGTCAAAATTTTGCTAGCGATTTGGTGCTTAGCGAGTTGTTCTTTAGCGACTTGACAACTTAGCGACTTGGTGCTTAGCGACTTGCTGTCAAAATTTTACTAGCGACTTGGTGCTTAGCGACTTGGTTCAGGTTTTCTTAGCGACTTGGCTGACTCTGTCTGTAATACGGTTTTCTCTTGATTTAGTAAAATCCCGTGAAAGAATCTATTTCCCGGTTTAATCATAGAGTTATAAAATCCCGTTTAACCTGTCATCATGTCTACCAACGTTCCTACAATCATCTCCACTGTTGCCGAGGATGTTCAAGCAGCTGGTTCAGATACTCGTCCACCCATGCTTGACAGAACTGACTACGACTCTTGGGCTCAACGAATCAGATTGTACTGTATTGGAAAGGAAAATGGAGTCAACATTCTCAAATCCATTGATGAAGGACCGTATCGGGTTGAGACTACTAGAGACTTCAAGATGAACACTTCAAGATGAAACCAGATGAGAGTGTCTATGAGTACTATGTGAGATTCCACAAGCTTGTTAATGATATGAGGAACATCAGAATGACTATGCCAAAAATTCAGCTGAACTCAAAGTTTGTGAACAACATGAATCCCGAATGGCACAAGTTTGTCACCTCTGTAAAGCTAACCAAAGGATTGAAGAATACAAACTATGAGCAACTCTATGCCTTCCTCCTTCAGAATGAAAGACATGCTATGTTTGAAAAAAGGATTCTTAATCAGTTCAAAACCAACCAGGGAGAGACAAGCTCATCAAATGATTCAACTGCCTTCTACTCAAACATCGGAATCACAACCAATGCCTCACAAGTCATACCCATGGGTAATGGTAATCACAAACTCATTCCTGATCCTATGTTCAAACAAGTTGATGCTGATGCACACGTGGGAAACTTCATTAATCAACTGGCTCTCCTGATTAGTCAAAACATGAACTCTCTTCCACACACCAACAACAATCTCAGAACTGCATCCAATCTACACAATCAAGCCACTATCAGAGATGGGAAGGTTATGGTGCAGCCAGTTCAAGAAACACAGTATGAACAAGCAAGAGGTGGAGCTGGTAGAGGTTATGCTGCAAATCAGAATAGGGGAAGGAATGGAAACCAGGGTCAAGCAAAGCCAATCAAATGTTACAATTGTGGAGGTGAGGGACACATTGCAAGGAACTGCACATCGCCAAAACGCCCTCAGAATGCCGAGTACTTCAGGGATAAGATGTTGCTTGTGCAAGCTCAGGATAATGGTGCAGCTTTGGATGAAGAGGAGTTGTTGTTCTTGGCTGAGGGAAATGCTAAGACATATGATGCAGATGTGGATGAGCAACCAATTCAGGAGATAGGCCATAATCATCAGAATGCCTTTCAAGTAGCTGATTGTGATGAATACGACTCTGATGTTGATGAAGAACCTACTGCACAAACCATTTTCATGGCTAGCATTTCTCCAATGGTCTCTCCTAAAGTCTCTTCATCACCACAAGCTGGTCCATCCAAAGACAAAATCATTTCTGAGGTATTAAAATTATATGACGAAGTTGATGAGCAAAAGATACATAACGAAGTACAATCAACTGTAATTATTGAGTCAGATATTGAAAGTATGGGTAATATCAATGTGGTCCCATATGATCAATATGTGAAACAAAGTGAAAGTGAGATTGTAAAAAGTGATGTATCTTATGAAGTCAATGATGACTATGTTTTTTACGAATACACTGCACGTGCCCCTGATGATTCTGTTAATTCTGAACTTAATGCTTATAAAGAACGTGTTGATATTTATGAACAACGAGCTAAGTTTGAATTAACCACCCGTGAGCAGGAAATGGATGACCAAATGCGTACAACTATTAGAAAAAGTAGGTTTAGAGAAGAAGTATTAAAACAAGAGTTAAACTCCTTACAAGAAAAACTTTCTAAAATTGCAAAGCAAAAACAAGAACTTCAAGAAAATGTTAAAATGCTTAAGCAAGAATTCAGTGCTAAGGAATCAAAACTTTTGAATGATTTTTCTAATCTAAAAACCTTGAAAAACAAGCTTGAAAATAAGTTGTACGTACAAGGGAATACCATTCAAACTGCTCACATGGTCACTAAGCATAGAGTTTTAAGCGATAAGCATAGTGTTCCCATTATAGATAAATACAACCCTGAGTACGGGAAGATTGCAAAAGCAGCTCAAAGTGTAATCTATGATGGCAATGAAATTCTTAAACCTAGACAAAAACCTAGTTGCGTTGAGTACACAGAGGAAGATAAGAAATCAGATGAAGTCACTAGGGAGAAGATGAACAAGAAACTAGATGATCCTAAATGTAAAGAGAAGAAAATAATTATCACACCCCATGACAACAAAAAGGAGAATTGGATCTCCTTGAACATGTTTAAGCCTCAAACGTTATTGACTCCCGAACAAGTGTTCTGGAAAAAGGATTTAGATAAGCAAAAAGCAGAGAATCTTGTTGTAACAAACCCCCCCTTTAGGAAATTGCCTTCAGCGACTGTGTATCCTCCCAATACACCAATGCATTTAGTTCCTAGGACTATTGCCACTAAAAGCAAGACCTTAATCAGTCAATATGTTATTTTTCAACTATTTGTTGATTTTGAGAAAACTTGTAAGAAAAGGATCACACCCACTGGTATAACTGAAGGGGAAAGGGGTTTTGAGCAAACAAAAAATGTTATTTAACTGAAGTCATGCCTTTCTTCAAACAACTAAAAGATCATTTTGAAAGTCTTAAAAAGGGAATGAATTTAGACATTAAAGAAATGGAAAAGGAATTTGATGCAATGATAGTTGAGGTTAGTGACTATGAGCGCGCACTAAAATATAATGAGATTGAGAGGAAGAACTTGCATTCATTGAATGAGACTCTTATTACTGAATTTGTTGCTCAAGATGTGTTTTTCACTGCTACAAATTGTTCCATTAATGCTTCTCAATTTCATGAATTATCTGTTGCCCTGAAAGTCTCCTATGATCGTGTCATTGAGCTTGAAAAAACTAATTCTAAACTAAATGAGAAAATTGAACTGGATGATCACGACAATTTGATTAAACATTTTTCTAAACTAGAGATTGAGCATTTTAATTTACAACTAAAATATCAACATCTTAAAGAAAATGTCAAAACTTCAAATATCAAAACATCCTCAGATGCTCCCGAGTTTGATGCAGGTTTTCAAATTAACAAACGTGATGAACAGATTCAAGCTCATTGTAACACGATCAGAAAGTTGAAAGCCCAAATCTCTCAATTAAAGGGTCAAAAGAACAATGTGACTGGCTCCCAAATGCCTCCTCCTTTAGATTCTCAGAATTCTCAAACGTTTCATCTTCAAAATTTAGTAAATGCATTACAAAAGGAAAACAAAAGTTTTCTAGAAGAAAATGAAAAGGTTAAACGTCATTTCAATGAGTTATTTGAATCAATAAAGGTCACTCGTAACAAAAATAATGAGCAAATAGCTTCATTGCAAAAGGAAATTGAGAATCTGAAGAGCCAGGTAAAAGGGAAAATGCCAATGACCAATGGGGAGAATGGTGTATCAAAGGTTCACTCTTGTAATAAATATGATTTTTCTGTGAAATATGTTCCCCCTCATCTTAGGAATAACAAACTTGCAATTCAAACATATTTCTCATACCTTAAGGATTGTCTAGAATGTCTCCGTGAGATTGTTGAAGAGGATAAGTTAGAGAAACCACTTGATAATGCAATTGGGCATGCATGCTTATATGCCGAACGATCTCAAGAACTTCTAGAATGCTTAATCATAATATGCCCTAAGTCCTTAGGTGAGAGAGTTAATCCTTTGATTCCTTGTTCTATGCCTAGTGCCAAGCATGAAATCCATTCAATGCCCAATTTTATGAATGTGAACCTCAGTGTGCCTGCAAGAAGTTCAAATTCCAGCAATTCTAGTGTTAAGAAAGTGAACCTTAGTATACCTGCATATAGTTCAGATCCCAGCACATCTAAACAGGAGATGCAAAGAGTAGCAAAACCAACTAATGTTCCCATTCCCTCTACAGGAGTAATCAGTGACATTAAAGCGAGCAGGTCAAAGTCTCAAGACAATACAAGAAATGATAGGACCTCGCAAGCTAAGAATGTGCATTGGAAGAGAGTAGAAGACCAACCTAGGAACTTTAAGCTTGAGTCGAATAAAATGAATCGTGTTGATTCTAGTATTAGCCATAGGCGTACTGTAATTAATTCGAATTCTGATACTATTTGCAAACCTTGTAATGATGTCTGCTTGAATTTTGTTACTAATCATGAATGTGGTGTGAATGCTTTATCTAATGCTGTCAAATCTCCAGTAAACATTGTTGATGCAAAATATCATGCTAAGAAGGCAAAAAGGCATAGGCGAAAGAAAGTTAGAAAACAGTGGAAATCCATAGGATGAACATTTAGTAAGATAGGTTATCAATGGATACCTGTTGGCCATAAGAATAATCAGGCAATGCCCACTAGAAAATGGATGCCTACTGGTAGAACTATTCCCTTAAGAAGTGAACATACTTTGAATTGGGCAAATACGGACACTAGTACTGCATCTATTCATAATGATTCCATTGCCACAATTTCTGATATGAATGTTTCTATCTCTGATATGGGTGTTCCAATCACTGTTAATAACCAAATGGAACCCATTCTTGCATGGGGATCCCAAATAGCCAGTTATCCATTCTTGTCTGTGTTCAACTACAGATCGTTCAAATCGTTCTGTGGTACCTGGACTCAGGTTGTTCCAAGCATATGACTGGAGACCGGTCGCGGCTCATGAACTTCGTGAGTAAATTCATCGGGACAGTTCGATTCAGGAACGACCATTTTGTAGCTATTATGGGCTATGGAGATTATGTGGTTGGTAAAAGTGTGATTTCCAGGGTATATTATGTGGAAGGTCTTGGTCATAATCTGTTCTCTGTTGGTCAATTCTGTGATTCCGATCTAGAAGTGGCCTTTAGAAAACATACTTGCTTCGTTAGAGAACTTGATGGTGTAGAATTATTAAGAGGAACTCGAGGTTCTAACCTATACACCATCTCTATCGATGACATGATGAAGTCCTCTCCAATCTGCTTACTATCAAAGGCTTCTAAAACAAAGTCTTGGTTATGGCATCGTCGTCTCAATCACTTGAACTTCGTCACCATAAACAATCTTTCCAGAAAGGATCTTGTCAGAGGCTTACCCAGATTAAAATATGAAAAAGATCATCTTTGTTCAGCTTGCCAATTGGGTAAAAGCACGAAATATGCCCACAAACCAAAACCCACAAATTCTGTAATGGAAGTTCTTCATACCCTTCATATGGATCTGTGCGGACCAATGAGAGTGCAAACGATAAATGGGAAGAAATACATTCTAGTAGTTGTTGATAACTACTCTCGATTTACTTGGGTAAAGTTTTTGAGGAGAAAGGATGAAACTCCAGATGTCATCATCAAACTAATTAAACAGCTTCAGGTTCGACTCAACAATACAGTCAGAATTGTTTGAACAGACAATGGCACAGAGTTTGTCAACAAAGACTTAATTCAGTTTTATGAAAGTATTAGAATCAGTCATCAAAGAAGTGTTCCACGAACTCCTCAACAGAACGGTGTAGTTGAAAGACGAAATCAAACTCTTGTAGAAGCCGCAAGAACAATGCTTATTTATTCGAAGGTTCCAATGTTTCTATGGGCTGAAGCCATTGCCACTGCATGCTACACCCAAAATTGTTCCCTTATACACACCTCTCATGGAAAAACTCCATATGAACTTGTTCATAAACGAAAACCTGATCTCACCTACCTTCGTGTGTTTGGTGCTTTGTGCTATCCAACAAATGACGGTCAAGATTTAGGTAAATTAAGAGCAAAGGCAGATATTGGAGTTTTTGTTTGGTATGCACCAAACAAGAAGGGTTACCGAATCTACAACAAGAGAACCCGAAATATCATGGAAACAATTCATGTTACGTTCGATGAGATGACCGGTCAAATGGCTCCTGGACAACCTAGTTCTGGACCCGTACTTCAAAACAGTCCCATTGGTTCATCTCTTGTACCAAATTTCTCTCCAGCTATTCTATATGTACCTCCAACTGAAGATGATTTGAAGAAATTGTTTGATCTGATGTTTGATGAACTCTATGAGCCAATTGCTATTGAACTGTCAATTCCCACAACAGAGGCTATTCATATCCTTGAGAATGAAGTCAATCCTTCAGTCTCAATATCATTAAGTCAAGAAGCACCTGCTGCTGATAACTCAGTCTCATCAACAAATCATCAATCTTCGAATGTACATCATGGAACTGTTTTTGGCATCAATGATGAAGTTAATCCCTTTGCTACCCCTGAAGATGCTCCATTTGAAAACATATTTGCTCCTGAATCATCATCAGAACCATCTTCTTCAGGAGACATCGACTCTGCTACCTCAGTCCCTCAACAACTGCCACATGAACACCTTAGAAAACAGACTCACGATCATCCATTAGAGAACATCATTTGAAATCCCTCTCGTCCAGTATCAACACGGAAACAACTTGCAACCGATGCCTTATGGTGCTTCTTCAACTCCGTACTCTCTAAGATCGAACCAAAAGATGTTAAAACTGCCATGAATGAAGACAACTGGTTCAATGCCATGCAAGAAGAAATTAATGAGTTTGATCGACTTGATGTATGGGAATTAGTACCTGCTCCAGATTGTTCTATGATCATTGCTCTAAAATGGATTGATAACACTCAGATTGTGCATGTTTTTAGTAGCATTGTGTGTACTTTTATATCTGTTATTTGGTTATATTTGTGTGATTTTAGCACTTAATCGTATCTAGAGATGTTTGTCTAGTATTTATAACCAAGTGCAGGGAAATGGAGGAAAATGTGGAAATATGCAGTTAATCGAAGATTCCCGTCTCAGTAAAGCTAAATCCCAAGTACCTTTGAAGACCTTAGTGATTGAAGAACCAAGTTCTACAAGTCAGAGTGAAGATTGAAGATCAAGTTTTATATCTCAGAAGATCCAACCGGATCCGGTTACACCTTCAACCGGATCGGTTGGCATTTAGTCGGAATACATGTTTTTGCCATGATCGACCGATCGGTTGCAACCCGCAACCGGATCGGTCGATGTGTTATTATTGAAGACTAACCGGATCGGTTGGTCATTTGACCGATCCGGTTGGAGAAGCTGCAGTTGTCAAATCTTCATCACTAAGCTTCCCCTTTGCATCCAAACGATTCTAGGTCCTTCTTTTGGTGTATTCTAGTCCCTTCCAAGCTCCTTGGTGACCAAGAAATGCATTTATAACCCCAAGGGCTTGAGAGTAGTATAAATAGGACTCATTTGTGTATGTTTTCATCATCCAAATACACCACAACTTTAGAGATCTTCTCTAACACCTATCTTACCACCACTACTACTCTCTCAAAGCCTAAATTCGTTCATAAAGTTCCAGGAAACTTTGGAGGTCCAAGAAGTCATCATTTGGAGGTCAAACCATCAAGAAGTCTACCCCAATACTTTGGGAATCATTACTACATCATTTGTAATCTTATTCCAAGCATTGTAAGACCTTTAATCATGTTTTCTAATGTTCAAAGTTATGAGTTTATGTTCATGTTTGCTATGAGTGGCTAGTTTCTTTATACACTTGCTTAAATGATGTTGATTATCATATGATTAGTTAGTGGTTGTGTTAACATGTTTTAATTCAATTTCAAGTTGATTCTAAGATCCAATTGTGCTAAAGTTTCATAGTGACATTTGTTAATCAAGTTTGGCTAATTGTCAATAATCGTTGGGGTCGAAAGAACTTCGTGTTATTCAACTAGTCATAATCATTTTGTCTATGGATGATTGTTTTTACCCATTATTCTTGATTATACAAAGGAACTAAGGTGTGGTTGTAATAGAAACGCTTTTTGATTATCAAATTGGATTGGTTGGAAACATCTAAATGGTCGTAAGATTAGTTGTTGAGAATCAATTGTAGCCTTTTGTCTATGATCGGTTACCTTTTGTATTGACCATTTCTTAATAGGTGAACAAGTAGTTTAACGAATTCTTTACCAGTTATGTTTTCCATTGGCTAGTATCTG
>BPTQ01000005.1:226055006-226107361 GCA_019973895.1 Chrysanthemum seticuspe
TTCATATGAGCAGGCAATATCGTTCTAATACTTCCATTCAGCCCTAGCAAGCGTCCCTAAACTCACTTAGATTTGTGTTCAAACTTAATTGCCTCAGATAGGTTTTGTATATTATTTCGTTTATCTATATTACTTTAAGTCTACTAATTTTTGATGTGAACGAATTTGATCAAAGTATAGTATCTAATTACACTAACACAATTGGAGAATTGTACAACCAATACTATTAATCAACCACATGATTAGATAACAAGAATGTTCAGTTTGAAACTAGTTCTCAAATCAAATATTTTTGTTCGTAATTCAAATTTACAAAGGAACTAAGGTGTGGTTGTAATAGAAACGCTTTTTGATTATCAAATTGGATTGGTTGGAAACATCTAAATGGTCGTAAGATTAGTTGTTGAGAATCAATTGTAGCCTTTTGTCTATGATCGGTTACCTTTTGTATTGACCATTTCTTAAGAAATTTGATGAACAAGTGGATGTTTTTGTGTTTAAGTTTATGTATGTAAACTTATGAAACTTGAATTGATCTTGAATTGATTGGTTAAACTTAATGCTTGTTTTTATAAACTAAACTCTTGATCAAAGTTTGACTTGTAAGAACAATAGATTAGTACACCAACTAATTATCATAACCAACATGTTAAGAGGTTAACACAATCACATTAATCTATGATATGAAACTAGTTTAAGCAAGTGTAGTTTTTAATCATCTGAATTTCATTATATCTATTTGCTTTATTATATGTTTTGGATAGACTCCGTTAATTCAAACTTGTGTTTAGATTCACTCAAATCCCTGCGAACGATCCCGACTTACCTTCATAATCTTGCTATAACGGACGAGTATACTTGCTCGTATGTGTTATTGGTAATATTGGTAATTCACCTTTTATAAATTTAAAACTTGCACCAACCGGGCACATCATGGATCTTCAAAGTGAAACTTGATGAGCATGGTGATGTCCTAAAGAACAAGGCTCGATTGGTTGCTAAAGGATACCGTCAAGAGGAGGGTATTGACTTTGAAGAATCATTTGCTCCTGTTGCTCGTATCGAGGCAATCAGAATATTTTTGGCTAATGCTGCCAGTAAGAACATGGTAGTCTATCAGATGGATGTAAAGACAACATTTCTGAATGGAGATCTTAAAGAAGTCATCTACGTCAGCCAACCCGAAGGCTTTGTGAATCCAGAGCATCCTACTCACGTCTATCGTTTGAAGAAGGATCTGTACGGGTTAAAGCAAGCTCCAAGGGCATGGTATGATATGCTATCAAAGTTTCTTCTATCTACCGGTTTCAGCAAAGGAGCAGTTGATCCTACATTGTTCACCAGAAAGTCAGGCAAACATTTAATTCACGTTCAAATTTATGTTGATGATATCATCTTTGCCTCGACTGACCCAAATGAGTGTGACCGTTTTTCAAATGAAATGGTTCAAAATTTCAAATGTCGATGATGGGACAAATGTCATTTTTCTTGGGATTACAAATTTCACAAAGTCCCGGAGGCATTTTCATAAATCAATCTAAATATGCAAATTGAGATTTTAAAGAAATTTGGATTCGATTCTAGTGACCCTGTTGACACTCCCATGATTGAACGTACAAAACTAGATGAGGACCACTCAGGGATCATGATAGACCAAACGAAATATCGTAGTATGATTGGATCCCTGATGTACCTCACAGCTAGTAGACCAGACATCTTGTTTGCTGTTTGCATGTGTGCTAGATACCAGGCTAAGCCTACTAAAAAGCACCTTGAAGCGGTTAAACGGGTCTTTCGGTATCTCCAAGGAACCACCAATATGGGACTTTGGTACCCGAAAGACACCGGTATGTCACTAACAGCCTATGCAGATGCTGATCATGCAGGATGTCAAGATACTCGTCGAAGTACTTCTGGAGGTGCTAAGTTTTTGGGTGATAAGCTTGTGAGCTGGTCTTCAAAGAAGCAAATGAGTACTTCTATTTTCTCTACAGAGGCGGAATACATAGCCATGTCATCTTGTTGTGCTCAAATCCTATGGATGAGATCCTAATTATCTGACTATGGCTTTGAGTTCAACAAAATCCCTCTATACTGTGATAATAAAAGTGCTATTGCTCTCTCATGCAACAACGTACAACACTCAAGAGCAAAGCACATCGAAATTCGACATCATTTCATCAGGGAGCAAGTTGAAAACGGTGTGGTGGAACTTTACTTTGTGAGGACTGAATACCAGTTAGCAGACATCTTCACCAAAGCTCTTCCTAGAGAACGTTTTGAGTTTATTCTTCCACGACTGGGCCTTAAGAGCCTACAACCAGAAACTCTCAAACGTCTTCAAGAGCAAGAAGAGGAGTAAAAGGTTCCATCATCTATCCCTTGTAAATATTTTTTCAAAAAATCAAATAGAAAAATATAAAACTTTCAAAAATCCATAAAAATTTGAAAATCTTGAAAATTTAAAAATATATATATATATATATATATATATATATATATATATATATATATATATATATATATATATATATATATATATATATATATATATATATATGTATTGTCTTTTTGTCATGTTTTTCTCGATTCGATAATATCTACGGTCTTTGTGCTGTCATTCAAAGAATGACACGGGACTTTAGATGTTGTTCGAATGTTTAAAAAAAAAAAAAAAAAATCGAAAAATCAAAAAAATCAAAAAATATTTTTTGAGAGAAAGTGAAACAATGGTTATTGTCATTTCAGGCAGTAACCCGCTTTTCAAAGACATAACAGAGCCATACTTTTTCTTGGTTTTCAAATTTCTTGCTCTGATTCTTTAAACTAATCCTTACTATCTAATGAAAACTAGTTGTTTTGAAAAATAACTCGGACTCTAATTTTGATAATCATCTGGACTTAAATGTTTGTCAAAATATCTATCTCTCAATCAACAACTTATGTCATTGATTGAGGGGGAGAATGATTTCAATTAAATCAAAAAGTTATTTGTCATACAATTGTTTTCAAAAGATAACCATGCATATTTATTCAATGGAGTTTAAAATCTTAAAATCTGATCCTTATCAGATAAAACGCTTTCATAATCAAGTCACAATTCTCCTTAAAAGCTTTCAAAATCAATTTAAATCTACAGAGATCACAAATCTCAAATGATTTGATAATTGTGATCGGGGGAGAATTTGTGATTTAAATTAGATTTAATCTGATAATTCAGTAAATGGTTTTATAAGGATGTACAAGCTCTCCTTCCCACATGTGCCAAACGATTTCAAATTTTCCATGCACATGTTGAGGGGGAGCATCTATCTTAAACCACAAAGATCTGAAACGTGATCAATTTATATCAATGTGCTGGTTCCCTCTTGTATGTGCAAAACTATTTCAAACCTCAAGGCACATATTGAGGGGGAGCAAGTTTATGAAAACCTCATCCTTCCCTAATATGCTTTATCTACTTGTTTTGATCAGGGAAGTGATGTCGATTTTTTTTAGAAAATGGTAATCAAAGAAGTTAATTCCTTCTCTTGCCTCCGTGTGCAAAACGATTTCAAACACTTGATGCACATGTTGAGGGGGAGCTCTTGTTCTAAAAATATTAAAAACAATTCAGGTACAAAATGCTTTGATAATATATCATAAGTATCTGGATTGATTTTCAAATGGTTTTCAATTGGTTCCAATTGCAGATGAACAATACCAAATAGACCGACCAACTTTACTTTATGTATGGTGATATAAGGATGATAAGGTTAGGTATTTGTTTCCATGATCCGCCAGAACCGGGGGGATCTACCCAGGGACAATCCACTAGATAGTGTAGAAGTCCTTAGGTATATTGAAAAAAGGAGAAAAATGAGATATGGGAAGAGTGCGGATTGAGACTGAGCTAGTACTGGAATAAACCCAACAAGGTTCTAGCTATGAAGTCTCGGTAAGCACTGAAGGGGTTGAAGAATGAAAAAGAATTGAATGAGAAAAGGGTGAAAACAAATAGCCCTCCAATTATTCAACCTTAGGGCAAAAACCGGGTCTAATTCATTTGCTATTGGTGGTTACCAAGGTAACATCGGTATTGAAGACAAGACGTCATGGACCCAGTGACGCACTGCTCTTCAACTTCCCAAACCACTCAAGTTCCTCTTAAAAGGACCTGTTTCATTCTCACGGGGAACCGACATTATCTATCGACTTTCTCTTAGAGATTGTTGATATTGAAGAAGGAGACCCTCTCCCTAGTCTCCGATACAAGATCCAAATATGCAAAAATTGAGTCTAGAGCCACGAGATCATCCATAAATCTCATTAGGACACATTCAATGAAGACTCTCTGTTTTACACAATGTGGAAAGAGTGATTATATCTTGAGTCCTGCGCATTATCCTTGTGGTATTTCCAGAACATCCGAGTGATATGTAAAAATATTCACAATGAAGATGGAAAGCCTTCTGGAGCCAACATCAAACAACCTCCTGGTAGGTGGTTGGTGAGATCTATTCAATAGATCAACCATGTGACAACTGAACAGAAACAATGGAGCGATTCAATCTTTTGAATCAATCCTGGTTCAGGTTATGGATTGACAGATACCTTTGAAAAACCGGTCATTGTGCTTAAAAACTCTTTTCTCTAGCACATCGACCGTGTACGAATATTTCAAATCAAAAGGTGTTTTATGATTGATAATTGATTTTCATTAAAACCTTCGTTGTATTGCAAAAACAATTTCTATTGAGCAATACACGATTGTTTTTCAAATATCTTTTCATCAATCAGTGAATCTCTATTTGCTGGTTCACTCACTCCGTGTTGTCTTCTTTGAGACGTTCCGGTTTGAGAACAGCTAGAGCAGCTGCGAAACCCTGTCAAGGAAATTCTTCAGAATTATACCTGATCACAGGCAGTACTTGTACTGATCAACGGGGAACCGTGGGCCGTGTACCTCAATTCAACGAAAGTGATCAAAGACACTTTCGTGCGATTTATTGCTAACTGTTGTATACAGGTACGCCCTACGTTTGCAGCTGATCAGAATGAAGCGGTCAATCCATAGCCGCATGCTCACTTAACACATTAATCTCAAAAGAAATCATGATTAGTGCATCAATGACTCTGATATTTTCACTCCATGCTTCTGCTACGCTGCTGCCAATATCATGAATCAACAAAAGCTTCCGCTACTCTGATGAGAATATTTCATGATCCAAAATGTGAGCATGTCAGTCCGTATGTCACAATATCACATAATACCAACACCACAATGGATGAGTCAGAGATTGATGTTTGCTGATGATCTCAAAAGCTGGCTCAACAATTATTATCACGTAGATTAGTAAAAAGACATCCACTTGGATTAACCAAACATGCAATGAGAAGAATCGATGACTACGAGCTTCAGAGCAAAGTACTACATCAAGAATGCAAGAACAATTTTTAATGTAATATCTGTTTGTATTCAATGTAATTTTAGTATATATTTGAGGTGACCTCCCTTAGGGGGAGATTGTTAGGACTTAGTAAATCCAGTTATTAAAGATTCGGTCACCTCAAGTATATGTAATCATTAGAAAGCTCGTAGTCGTAGATTATTATAAGTTAAGTAGTATTTAGTTTAAGTAACACCGTGGAGGACGGACGGGTCCTTACCCACTGTATGCCTGATCCACAGCCCGATAGGTGGCGAATTATGTAAAGACTATAAATACTCTCTACCTTCCAAGGTAGAGAGTTGGAGCTCATAATAAGACTTTTCTTTCTCTCACTAAAGTTCCCTAAACCTCTAACTTTCTCTCTCTAGAACTCTTAGTACGCCTACCTTATGTTTGGTTTAATGTGTATGTAAAATCCAATATGTTACAGTGGCCTAATATTGCGGGGCTAGGAAGTAAACATTGTACTAGATTCCTTACAAGGATTTCGTAAGCGGCAAGCTTAGAAATTCTAATCAGCAATTGTGCTAAATATTGCAAAGCCAAATATGTCGCAAGCATGCTTCTGGACAATGCTTTGCCAAGGTAAAATGTTGTTGCTCAATCTATTAATATTGAGAATACTCACCAGATTCCTTGGACTTGTTAGGATTTGGAAAATCCAGGTATTAAAGTGTCAGTCACCTCAAATATATGTAATCGTTAGAAAGCTCGTAGTCGTAGTTATTTAATGTTAAGTAGTATTTAGTTAGGTAACACCGTGGAGGACGGACGGGTCTTTACCCACTGTATGCCTGATCCACAGCCCGTCAGGCGGCGTTTTATTGTAAGACTATAAATACTCTCTACCTCCCAAGGTAGAGAGTTTGAGCTCATAATAATATTTTTCTTTCTCTCACTAAAGTTCTCTAAACCTCTAACTTTCTCTTTCTAAAACTCATCTTGTACGCCTCTTGTGTTAATGATATGATGTGTTTGTGAAATCCAATATGTTACAAATGGTATCAAGAGCCAGGGTTAGATCATTTCTTACATATCCTTGGATTTCTAGTGGTTTTTAGATGGTTTTTGACTTTGAAAAAGTTTAGTGGTTTTTGCATCATTTGGTTCATTTCTTGTGTTAAAGTTTGAATTTTGGGTGTACTTTTGTGTTTAGGATCATTGTATGTGCTTGGGTTTTGATTTGGTAAGCTTGAATCACTGTGGTTGAGCTTGTTTGGATTGAAAAGTGTGTTTTTAAAGTTTTTCTTGGTAGCGACTTGGCTCTCGGAGTAATTTTCATGCTAGCGACTTGCTTCAGTAAAAGGTAGCGAGTTGTAGTGAGTTTTTGTAGCGACTTGGTCCTAGCGACTTGTCTCTTTAGACAAGCCGACAAACAGTACACTTAGTGGATTCTCCACTACGGGTAGCGACTTGGTAAGGTAGCGACTTGCTTTCGTTTTTGATAGTGACTTGTTCTTCAAGTTTCTTAGCGACTTGGTCTTAGCGATTTGGACATTAGCGAGTTGCTATTTAGCGACTTGATTTCTTAGCGACTTGGTGCTTAGCGATTTGCTGTCAAAGTTCGTAGCGATTTGGATCTTAGCGACTTGTCTTATTAATACTTAGCAACTTGGTTCTTAGCGACTTAGTTCAAGGATTCTTAGCGACTTGGTTAACTTTTGTGTGTAATACGGTTTTCTCTTGATTTAGTAAAATCCCGTGAAAGAATCTATTTCCCTGTTTAATCATTGAGTTATAAAATCCCGTGAAATCTTTAAACATGTCTACCAACGTACCTACAATCATCCCCACTGTTGCCGAGGATGTTCAAGCAGCTGGTTCAGATACTCGTCCACCCATGCTTGACAGAACTGACTACGACTCTTGGGCTCAAAGAATCAGATTGTACTGTCTTGGAAAGGAAAATGGGGTCAACATTCTCAAATTGATTGATGAAGGACCTTATCAGATTGAGACTACAAGAGACTTAATTGATACAGCTGCAGATGGAACAATGATCTATGGAATAGACAGACCAAAGACATATGATGAGCTCAATGATAAGGAGAAAAAAAGATTCGATGCTGATATCAGGGCTTCTAACATCATACTTCAAGGTCTTCCAAAAGATATCTACAAGCTGATCAATCACAACAACGAAGCCAAGGCAGTGTGGGATAATGTCAAGATACTTCTTTCTGGTTCTGAATTAACTATGGAAGAAAGAGAATCACAACTCTATGACGAATTTGAGCACTTTAAGATGAAACCAGATGAGAGTGTCTATGAGTATTACGTGAGATTCCACAAGCTTGTTAATGACATGAGGAACATCAGAATGACTATGCCAAACATTCAGCTAAACTCGAAGTTTGTGAACAACATGAATCTCGAATGGCACAAGTTTGTCACCTCTGTGAAGCTAACCAAAGGATTGAAGAATACAAACTATGAGCAACTCTATGCCTTCCTTCTTCAGAATGAGAGACATGCTAGGTTTGAAAAAAGGATTCTTGATCAGTTCAAAACCAACCAGGGAGAAACAAGTTCATCAAATGATTCAACAGCATTTTACACCAATGATGGAACCACTACCAAAGCATCTCAAGTCATTCCAGATCCATATTTCAAGCAACCTGATGCCAATGCAGTCATGGAACACTTTATCAATAAACTGGCTCTTATGGTTAAACAAAACTTAACCTTCTCTCCATATACCAACATACTTCACACTAACAATGAAATCGGGACTGCATCCAATCTACACAATCATGCTTTGGTCAGAGATGGAAAGGTTACAGTACAACCAGCTCAAGGAAGACAATATGAACAAAGAAGAGGTGGAGTAGGAGGAGGGTATGTGGAAAATCAGAATAGGGGAAGGAATGGAAATCAAGGACAAGCAAAGCCGATCAAATTTTACAACTGTGGTGGTGAGGGACATATCGCAAGGAACTGCACATCACCAAAACGCCCTCAGAATGCAGAGTACTTCAGGGATAAGATGTTGCTTGTGCAAGCTCAGGATAATGGTGCAGCTTTGGATGAAGAGGAATTGTTGTTTCTTGCTGAGGGAAATGCCAAGACATATGATGCAGATGTGGATGAGCAGCCAATTCAGGAGATAGGCCACAATCATCAGAATGCCTTTCATGTCGCTGATTGTGATGCATACGACTCTGACGTTGATGATGAACCTACTACAAAAACAATTTTCATGGCTAGCATTTCTCCAATGGTCTCTCCAAAGGTCCGCTCATCACAGCAAGCTAGTCCATCCAAAGACAAAATCATTTCAGAGGTATTAAAACTATACGATGATGCTGATGTGCAAAAGATGCATGACAAAGTACAATCAACTGAAACTCTTGAGTCAGATATTGAAAATATGGGTAATATCAATGTTGTCCCATATGATCAATATGTGAAACAAAGTGAAAGTAAGATTGTACCAAGCGATGCATCCTCTGCAGTCAATGATGACTATGTTTTTGATAAATACACTGCTTGTGCCCCTGATGATTATGTTATCTCTGAACTTAATGCCTATAAAGAGCGAGTGGCCATTTATGAACAACGTGCTAAGTTTGACCTAACCACCCGTGAGCAAGAAATGGATGACCAAATGCGTACAACTATTAGAAAAAGTAAGTTTAGAGAAGAAGTATTAAAACAAGAGTTAAACTCCTTACAAGAAAAGCTTTCTAAAACTGCTAAGCAAAAACAAGAACTTCAAGAAAATGTTAAAATGCTTAAGCAAGAATTCAGTGCTAAGGAATCAAAACTTTTGAATGATTTTTCTAATCTAAAAACCTTGAAAAATAAGCTCGAAAATAAGTTGTACGTACAAGGGAATACAATTCAGACTGCTCACATGATCACGAAGCATAGAGTTCTCAACAATAAGCATAGTATCCCCATTATAAAGGAATCTAACCCTGAGTATGGTAAGATAGCAAAAGCTGCTCAGAATGTAATCTATGATGGCAATGAGATTCTTAAACCTAGACAGACACCTAGTTGCATTGAGTGCACTGAGGAAGATAGAAAATTAAATGATGCATCTAGGGAGAAAATGAATAAGAAGCTAGAAGATCCTGAATGTAAAAAGAATAACATAACGATCAAACCCCATGATTACAAGAAGGAAAACTAGATTTCCTTGAACAAGTTTAAGCCTCAAATGTTGTTAACTCCCGAACAAGTGTTCTGGAAAAAGGATTTAGATAAGAAAAAAGCAGAGAATCTTGTTGTAACAAACCCTCCCCTTAGGAAAATGTCTACAGCGACTGTGTATCCTCCAAATACACCAATGCATTTAGTTCCTAGAACTATTGCCACTAAGAGCAAGACCTTAATCAGTCAATATGTTATATTTCAATTATTTGTTGACTTTGAGAAAACATGTAAGAACAGGATCACACCCACTGGGATAACTGAAAGGGAAAGGGGTTTTGAGCAAACAAAAGAATCTTACTTAACTGAGGTCATGCCTTTCTTTAAACAACTAAAAGATCAATTTGAGAGTCTTAAAAAGAGGATAGATACAGATATTAAAGGAATGGAAAAGGAATTTGATGCAATGATTGTTGAGGTTAGTGACTATGAGCGAGAATTAAAATATAATGAAACTGAGAGGAAGAACTTGCATACCTTAAATGAGAATCTGATTTCTGATTGTATTTCTCAAGATGTGTTCTATACTGCCACTAATTGTTCTATTACTGCTTCTCAATTTCATGAATTATCTGTTGCTTTAAAAGTCTCCCATGATCGTGTCATTGAGCTTGAAATCAAAAACGCTAAACTAAGTGAGAAAATTGAACATGATGATCACGATAATTTGGTAAAACATCTCCAAGAAAATGTTAAAACCTCAAACATCAAGATATCCTCAGATGTTCCAGAGTTTGATGCAGTTTTTGAAATAAACAAACGTGATGAACAGATTCAAGCTCACTGTAACACGATCAGAAAACCGAAAGCCCAAATTTCTCAATTAAAGGGTGAAATGAACAATGTGACTAGCTCCTAAATGCCTCCTCCTTTAGATTCTCGGAATTCTCAAAATTTTCATCTTCAAAACTTGGTTAATGCTTTACAAAAGGAAAATGAGAGTTTTCTAGAAGAAAATGAAAAGGTTAAACGTCATTTCAATGAGTTATTTGAGTCAATAAAAGTCACTCGTAACAGAAATAATGAAAAAATAACTTCATTGCAAAAGGAAATTGAGAATCTAAAGAGTCAGGTAAAAGGGAAAATGCCAATGACAAATGGGGAGAATGGTGCTTCAAAGGTGCATGTCTGTAATAAATACGCTTTGTCTGTGAAATATGTTCCTCCTCATCTTAGGAATAACAAACTTGCTATTCAAACATATTTCTCATACCTTAAGGACAGCCTAGAATGTCTCTGTGAGATTGTAGAAGAGGATAAGTTAGAGAAACACTTGATAATGCAATTGGCCATGCATGCTAATATGTCAAGCGATCTCAAGAACTTCTAGAATGCTTAATTACAATATGCCCTAAAACCTTAGGTGAGCAATTCAATCCCTTGATACCTTGTTATATGCCTAGTGCCAAGTATAAAACTCATTCAATGCCCAATGTTATGAATGTGAACTCTAGTATGCCTTCAAGTAGTTCAGATCCCAGCACATCTAAACAGGAAATGCAAAAAGTAGCAAAACCAACTAATGTTCCCATTCCCTCTATAGGAGTAATCAGTGACATTAAAGCGAGCAGGTCAAAGTCACAAGAAAATACAAGGAATGATAGGACCTTGCAAGCTAATAATGTGCATTGGAAAAGAGTAGAAGATCACCTTAGGAACACTATGTTTGAGTTGAATAAAACGAATCTAATTGATTAATTCGAATTCTGCTACAACGTGCAAAACATGTAATGAATGCTTGATCTCTGGTACTAATAATGAAGGTGTTGTGAATGGGTTGTCTAATGCTATCAATTGCCAAGTTAAAATTGTTAATGCTAAAAATCAGGCTAAGAAGGCTAAAAGGCAAAGACGTAAGAAAGCTAGAAAACAGTGGAAACCCACAGGGAGAACATTTAGAAAGATAGGTTATCAATGGATACCTTTTGGCCATAAGGTTAATCAGACAATGCCCACTAGAAAATGGATGCCTACTGGTAGAACTATTCCCTTAAGAAGTGAACATACTTTAAATAGGTCAAATACGGATACTAGCACTGCATCTATTTCTGATGATTCCATTGCTTCTATTTCTGATATGGGTGTTTCTATTTCTGATGTGGGTGTTCCAATCACTGTTACTAACCAAATGGAACCCATTCTTTCATGGGGATGTCAATTATCCAGTTATCCATTCTTGTCTGTGTTCAACTGCAGATCGTTCAAATCGTTCTGTGGTACCTGGACTCAGGCTGTTCCAAGCATATGACTGAAGACCGGTCGCGGCTCATGAACTTCGTGAGTAAATTGATCGAGACTGTTAGATTCAGGAACGACCATTTTGGAGCAATTATGGGTTATGGTGATTATGTAGTCGGCAAAAGTGTAATCTCCAGGGTATATTATGTGGAAGGTCTTGGTCATAATTTGTTCTCTGTTGGTCAATTCTGTGATTCCGATCTAGAGGTGGCCTTTAGAAAACACACTTGCTTCGTTAGAGAACTTGATGGTGTGGAATTATTAAGAGGTACTCATGGATCTAACCTATACACCATCTCTATCGAAGACATGATGAAGTCTTCTCCAATCTGCTTGCTGTCAAAGGCTTCTAAAACAAAGTCATGGTTATGGCATCGTCGTCTCAATCACTTGAACTTCGGCACCATTAATAACCTTTCCAGAAAGGATCTTGTCAGAGGCTTACCCAGATTAAAATATGAAAAAGATCATCTTTGTTCAGCTTGCCAATTGGGTAAAAGCACGAAATATGCCCACAAACCAAAACCCACAAATTCAGTAATGGAAGTTCTTCATACCCTTCATATGGATCTGTGCGGACCAATGAGAGTGCAAAAGATAAATGGGAAGAAATACATTCTAGTAGTTGTTGATGACTACTCTCGATTTACTTCGGTAAAGTTTTTGAGGACGAAGGATGAAACTCCAGATGTCATCATCAAACTAACCAAACAGCTTCAGGTTCGACTCAACAAAACAGTCAGAATTGTTCGAACAGACAATGGCACGGAGTTTGTTAACAAAGACTTAATTCAGTTCTATGAAAGTGTTGGAATCAGTCATCAAAGAAGTGTTCCACGAACTCCTCAACAGAACGGTGTAGTTGAAAAACGAAATCGAACTCTTGTGGAAGCCGCAAGAACAATGCTAATTTATTCAAAGGTTCCAATGTTTCTATGGGCTGAAGCCATTGCCACTGCTTGCTACACCCAAAATTGTTCCCTCATACACACCTCTCATGGAAAAACTCCATATGAACTTGTTCATAAACGAAAACCTGATCTCTCCTACCTTCGTGTGTTTGGTGCCTTATGCTATCCAACGAATGACGGTCAAGAATTAGGAAAATTAAAAGCAAAGGCAGATATTGAAGTTTTTGTCGGTTATGCACCAAACAAGAAGGGTTACAGAATCTACAACAAGAGAACCTAAAATATCATGGAAACAATTCACGTTACGTTCGATGAGCTGACCGGTCAAATGGCTCCAGGACAATTTAGTTCTAGACCCGCTCTTCAAAACAGTCCCATTGGTTCTTCCTTTGTACCAAATTCCTCTCCAGCAACTCCATATGTACCTCCAACTGAAGATGATTTAAAGAATTTGTTTGATCCTATGTTTGATGAACACTATGAGCCAAGTGCTAATGATCTGTCAATTCCTACAACCGAGGCTGCTCATATCCCTGTGAATGAAGTCAACCCTTCAGTCTCAATATCATTAAGTCAAGAAGCGCCTACTGCTGATCACTCTATCTCATCAACAAATCATCAATCATCGAATGTACATCATGGAATTGTTTCTGGCATCAATGATGAAGTTAATCCTTTTGCTTCTCCTGAAGATGGTCCATTTGAAAACATATTTGCTCCTGAATCATCATCAGATACATCTTCATCAGGAGACATAGACTCTACTACTTCAGTTCCATAACAACAACCACATGAACACCTTAGAAAATAGACACATGATCACCCATTAGACAACAACATTGGAAACCTCTCTCGTCCAGTATCCACAAGGAAACAACTTGCAACCAATGCCTTATGGTGCTTCTTCAACTCCGTACTCTCTAAGATCGAACCTAAAGACGTTAAAACTGCTATGAATGAAGATAGCTGGTTCAATGCCATGCAAGAAGAAATTCATGAGTTTGATCAATTAGATGTATGGGAATTAGTACCTGCTCCAGACTGTGCTATGATCATTGCTCTAAAGTGGATCTTCAAAGTGAAGCTTGATGAGCATGGTGATGTGCTGAAAAATAAGACTAGGTTAGTGGCTAAAGGATATCGTCAAGAAGAAGGTATTGACTTTGAGGAATCTTTTGCTCCTGTTGCTCGTATCAAAGCTATCATAATCTTCTTGGCTAATGCGGCTAGTAAGAACATGGTCGTATATCAGATGGATGTGAAAACTGCCTTTCTTAAGGGTGATTTGAAAGAGGTGGTTTACGTCAGCCAGCCAGAGGGTTTTGTGAATCCAGAGCATCCTACTCATGTCTATCGCTTGAAAAAGGCCCTTTACGGTTTGAAGCAAGCTCCTAGAGCATGGTATGATACGCTATCAAAGTTTCTTCTATCTACTGGATTCAGCAAGGGAACAGTTGATCCGACATTGTTCACCAGAAAGTCAGGAAAACATTTAATTCACGTTCAGATTTATGTTGATGATATTATCTTTGCCTCGACTGACCCCAATGAATGTGATCGTTTTTCAAAAGAAATGGGTTCCAAATTTCAAATGTCAACGACGGGACAAATGTCATTTTTCTTGGGATTACAAATTTCACAAAGTCCCGGAGGCATTTTTATAAATTAATCTAAATATGCAAATGAGATCTTAAAGAAATTTGGTTTTGTTTCATGTGACACCGTTGACACTCCCATGATTGAGCGTACCAAGCTGGATGAGGACCACTCAGGGATCATGGTAGATTAAACGAAATATCGTAGTATGATTGGATCCCTGATGTACCTCACAGCTAGTAGACCAGACATCTTGTTCGCTGTATGCATGTGTGCTAGATATCAGGCTAAGCCTACTAAAAAGCACCTTAAAGTGGTTAAACGGGTCTTTCGGTATCTCCAAGGAACCATCAATATGGGACTATGGTACTCGAAGGACACCGGTATGTCACTAACAGCCTATGCAGATGCTGATCATGCAGGATGTCAAGATACACGTCGAAGTACGTCAGGAGGTGCTCAGTTTTTAGGTGATAAGCTTGTGAGCTGCTCGTCAAAAAAGCAAATGAGTACTTCTATTTCCTCTACAGAGGCTGAATACATAGCCATGTCATCGTGTTGTACTCAAATCCTATGGATGAGATCCCAATTATCTGACTATGGCTTTGAATTAAACAAAATCCCTCTGTACTGTGATAATAAAAGTGCTATCGCTCTCTCATGGAACAATGTTCAACACTCAAGAGCAAAGCACATCGACATTCGACATCATTTCATCCGGGAGCAAGTGGAAAACGGTGTGGTGGAAGTCTATTTTGTGAAGTCAGAATACCAGTTAGCAGACATCTTCACCGAAGCTCTTCCAAGAGAATGTTTTGAGTTTATTCTTCCACGACTTGGCTTGAAAAGCCTTCAACCAGAAACACTCAAACGTCTTCAGGAGGAAGTCGAGGAGTAAAGGTCTTTCTTCATCCATCTCTGTGTACAAATTTATTCAAAAAAATCAAATAGAAAAATATAAAATCTTTCATAAAATCCATAAAAATCTGAAAAACTCGAAAAAAAAAAAATCTCTAAAATATTGTCTTTTTGTCATATCTTTCTTGATTCGATTAATATCTACGGTCTTTGTGCTGTCAGTCAAAGAGTGACACGGGTCTTTAGATGTTGGTCGAATGTACATATTCGTTAAAAAAAAAAAAAAAAAAAAAAAAAAAAAAAAAAAAAAAAATTGGGAGAAAGTGAAATATATGGTTTATTTTTATTTCAGGCAGTAACCCGCTTTTCAATGAAAGAACAGAGCCATACTTTATCTTGCTTTTTCTAATCTCATGCTCTGATTCTATAAACAATTGCTTTCAATTTAATGAAAACCAGTTGCTTTGAAAAATAACTCGTACTCTATTTTTGTAAATCATCTGGACTTAACTTTTGTTAAAATATCTATCTCTCAATCAAAAACTTATGTCATTGATTGAGGGGGAGAATGATTTCAATTAAATCAAAAGATTATTTGTCATACAATTGTTTTCAAAAGAAAATCATGCATGTTTAATCTATGGAGTTTAAAGTCTCAAAATCCGATCCTTATCAGTTAAAACTGTTTTCATAATTAAGTCAAAATTCTCCTTAAAAGCTTTCAAAATTAATTTAAATCAACAAGAGATCTCAAATATCAAATGTTTTGAAAAATGTAATCGGGGGAGAATTTGTGATTTAAATTGGAGTTTAAAGTCATGCATGTTTAATCTATGGAGTTTAAAGTCTCATAAGTGTTTAACAAGTTTTTCCTCCCCGCATGTGACAAACGATTTCAAATTTTCCATGCACATGTTGAGGGGGAACATCCACTTTAAACCTTAAATTATTGAAACGTGATTGAATTGTCTCTAAGTACAGGTTCCCTCTAATATGTGCAAAACTCTTTCATACTTCGAGGAACATATTGAGGGGGAGCAAACTTTTGAAAACCTCGTCCTTCCTCAAAATGTTTTATCTACTAAAATTGATTGGGAAGTGATGATGATCATTTTAGAAAATCTTAATCAAAAGATTGGACCTTTCATTCTTAATCTAACGATTTCTAAGATCTCTTGCCTCCATATGCTAAACAATTTCTGAATTTTATGCATATGTTGAGGGGGAGCATTTATAAAATATCAAAACAATTAAGATACAAAATACGTTGATTTTATATCACAAGTATCTTGATTGATTTTCAAATGGTTTTCGATTGATTTCAAGGCGGAAGAACTATATCAAAAGACCGACCAACTTTACTTTATGCATGGTGTTATAAGGATGGTTAGGTTAGGCATTCGTTCCCACGATCCGCCAGAACCGGAAGGATCTACCCAGAGACAAAACCACTTGATAGTGTAGAGTCCTTAGGTATATTAAAAAAAAAAGGAGAAAAAATGAGATATGGGAAGAGTGCGGACTAAAACTGAGCTAGTACTAGAATAAACCCAACAAGGTTCTAGTTATGAAGTTTCGGTAAGCACTGAAGGGGTTGAAGAATGAAAAAGAATTGAATGTGAAAAAGGGTGAAAAGAAATAGCCCTCCATTTATTCAACCTTAGGGTTCAATTCATATGTTGTTGGTGGTTACCAAGGTAACATCGGTATTGAAGACAAGACATCATGGACCCAGTGACGCACTGCACTACAACTTCCCAAGCCACTCAAGTTTCTCTTTAAAGGACTTGTTTCATTCTCACGGGGAACCGACTTAATCTATCGACTTTCTCTTAGAGATTGTTGATATTGAAGAAGGAGACCCTCTCCCTAGTCTCCGGCATAGGAACCAAATATGCACAATTGAGTCTAGAGCCTCGAGATCATCTATAAATCTCTTTAGGACACTTTGAATGAAGACTCTCTGTTTCACACAATGTGGAAAGAGAGATTATATCTTATGAGTCCTACGCATTATCCTTGTGGTATTGCCAGAACATCTGAGTAGTATGCCAACATACTCACAATGAAGATGGAAAGCCTTCTGGAGCCAACATCAAACAAGCTCCTAGTGGGTGGCATGTGAGATCTTTCAATAGATCAACCATGTGACAACTGAGCAGAAACAATGGGGCGATTCAATCTTTTGAATCAATCCTGGTTCAGGTTATGGATTGACGGATACCTTTGAAAAACCGGTCGTTGTGCTTAAAAACTCTTTTCTTTTGCACGTCGACTGTGTACAAATATTTCAAAATAAAAGGTGTTTATGATTGATAATTGATTTTCATTAAAACCTTCGTTGTATTGCAAAAACAATTTCTATCGAGCGATACACGATTGTTTTTCAAATCTCTTTTTATCAATCAGTGAATCTCAATTCGCTGGTTCACTCACTCCATGTTGTCTTCTTTGAGACGTTGCGGTTTGAGAACAGCTAGAGCAGCTGCGAAACCCTGTCAAGGAAATTCTTTGGAATTTTACCTGATCACAGGTAGTACTTGTACTGTTCAACGGGGAACCGTGGGCCGTGTACCTCAATTCAACGAAAGTGATCAATGAAACTTTTGTGCACTTTATTGCTAACTGTTGTATGCAGGTACGCCCGACGTTTGCAGCTGATCAGAATGAAGCGGTCAATCCATAGCCGCATGCTCACACAACACATTCATTTCCAAAGAAATCATGATTAGTGCATTAATGACTCTGATATTATCACTCCATGCTTCTGCTATGCTGATGCCAATATCATGAATCAACGAAAGCTTCCGCTACTCTGATAAGAATATATCATGATCCAGAATGTGAGCATGTCGGTCCAAATGTCACAACACCACAATGAATGAGTCAGAGATTTACTGTGGCTGATGATCTCAAAGCTGGCTCAAAACTCAGTATCACGTGGATCAGTTAAAGACCTCCACTCAGATTATCCAAACATGCAATAATGAAGGATTAAAGACTACGAGCTACAGAACAAAGAACATGAACAAGAATCCAAGAAAAATTTCAATATAATAGTTGTTTGTATTCTATGTAATTGTAATGTGTGTTTGAGGTGACCTCCCTTAGGGGGAGATTGTTAGGATTTAGAAAATCCAGGTATTAAAGTGTCGGTCACCTCAAGTATATGTAATCGTAGAAAGCTCGTAGTCGTAGTTATTTAATGTTAATTAGTATTTAGTTAGGTAACACCGTGGAGGACGGACGGGTCTTTACCCACTGTATGCCTGATCCACAGCCCGTCAGGTGGCGTTTTATTGTAAGACTATAAATACTCTCTACCTCCCAAGGTAGAGAGTTGGAGCTCATAATAAGATTTTTCTTTCTCTCACTAAAGTTCCCTAAACCTCTAACTTTCTCTCTCTAAAACTCATCTTGTACACCTCTTGTGTTAATGATATGATGTGTTTGTGAAATCCAATATGTTACAGGACTAAGTTGAAGAAATTGTAATCAAGAAGTATTGTCCTCGGAAGAGGTGCAAGAAAAGGGAGATGATGTTTTCTTGCTATCAGTGGTATTGATATCACAATTTATATTCTTCGCTTTCAAGAGTTGGCAGTAGTGTGCCTTGTGATGGTTTCAAATAATGAGAAGTTATGGGAAAAGTTCATTTGAGAACTTCCACTCAATATTCAAGAGAGCGTATCTAAGTGAGGACATTTCAAGAAATAATGTCCCCAAATAAGGGCCAACAAATGAGAGGACCTCATGGGAGAGCTTATGTAATGGATAATGAGACATCGTACCCAGTTTGTTAGTTCGAGACTGAACTAAGTCCATTCGCTCAGAGTGTAAGAGGTCCGTTAGGTCAACAATATGGAATACTTTGACTTATGCGACTCGTGCATAATCAAATCTATGGCAACCGAATTTTGTTCTTGAAACATCTGATTCTATCAGGTCGGGTTTCAATTATGTTCTTGAAACATCTAATTCTATCATGTCGGGTTTCAATTTTGTTCTTGAAACATCTGATTCTATCAGGTCTGGTTTCAATTATGTTCTTGAAACATCTGATTCTATCAGGTCGGGTTTCAATTGACTTTAACCAATTTTGTTAGCTCAACAAATGGTTCATGATTGTACAATAATTCGTACGACCAGGCCTTCGATGGTGATCGAAGGGTGTGAGGGGTGATATGCTTGCGCCAAACTTGTAGCCAATCTGCAATAAGAAATAGTAGACACTTCGTTAAGTGATTGCGCAGGGGTTGGGCCCTGCAAACCACCTTCGGCGTGAGAGTAAGTATGTGATATGTGTTGTAAATAATATGGAGTATGTGAAATACTGTGTTGAGTGAACATACCATTGAAATGATTCGTCCAACCTATTTATAGGTGATGAAAATAGCTTGAAGAGTGTTAGCACCTGTTTAAGAGATCATGAGGGCGTCCCTCGATTTGTGGTAACCGCTAGGGCTTCATCCCCACTATCTCAGACTTGGCGGGGAAGCTAAGGAAATAGTGGGAACATGGGGGAAGACCAAGTCAAGGTTCTTCTTTATCTTGGCATCTTCAAGAGAAGACACCGAAGGGCATAGGCCTTCGGCTGGCGGATTCCCAACTGGTAACCATGTCAATGATGAATGGTTTTACGCCACCAATGACTTGTGAATAAAGACTTGGGTCTTCGTAATGCAAATTCGACTGAGGCTGAAGGGGGGTCCTTCAACCTGATCGGAGGGTACGTCATCAAGCCCCCCAGTCGAAAGTGATATGTACGAACAAGAAATATTGCTTACAACTCAGAAATAGAAACGAAACTCCCCCTTCGTCAAAGAACGAACGAAGATGAAAAGTCTTGCACCTATTGACCATAATTAATGAAAACAATTATCCTAACCACCCCTTTTCCTCAGTAAAAGAAAACGTCCTTTCAAAATTTAAATGAGTTTTGAAATCCGGTGGTAAGGGGATAAGTCATGACACGTGTAGGGCTGAGATTTAACATATGTGAGGGTATATAAAGTTAAAAAACAGTAAAACCCTAACATTATTTTATCTCACACACAAGTTTTTCGCCTACTAAAACCTCTTCCGATCAAGCTTTCGATCAAATATGGTAAAGTGTTCCTTTATATCTGTTTTCAAATACTTTATTGTGTATTTTAGAAGGATCAATTTCTACAAATAAAAAATATGTAATCAAACAACAAGGTTGCACCTTGACAAGGGAGGAGCTTAAAGCGTTCCTCAACGATTACCCAATTCCAAAAGAGCATAAAATCATGTTACCTTGTAGAAATCAAAGGATTTTTTATGCCCCTGAAAACAATGTAGGCTTATATACCCATGCATTCACCACCTCCAACCTTAGCATACCCTTGCATCCGTTGATCTTAAAATTCCTCCAGTACTATGAGGTACATA
Organism: Chrysanthemum seticuspe; assembly: GCA_019973895.1. Taxonomy (NCBI): domain Eukaryota; kingdom Viridiplantae; phylum Streptophyta; class Magnoliopsida; order Asterales; family Asteraceae; genus Chrysanthemum; species Chrysanthemum seticuspe. The sequence goes on from BPTQ01000005.1 coordinate 226,075,615, forward strand.
TATCTAGGTTCAACCCTTTTGGCCTAGCCAATCTTACGACATACATTGTGATGTGCAAAGCTTATGGGTTTGAACCATCATTAACTGTGCTTAGGGGTTTTTTGAATTTATACCGTGGAGGAGATTGGTTGACCTTGGCTAAGAGGGGTGAAAGGGATGTGCCCATTCTCATAGATAGGCCTTTTACAAACATCAGGAACTAGAAAGGCAAGTTCTTTTATATCCAAAACACCATTGTCCCTCCGACTTTCCCTGCATTGTTAAACCCAGAGTTCCAATATGATGAAAAAAGGTTCAACGATCCCTTGCCCTATACTGTGAGGAGGAATCCTTTGTATCATCGTTTGGCTCGTCATCCAGCTGATTCCCAAACATTCCCTAAGCCAATTCTATTTATGGCTGGCCTTGCTGAAAGATGGGAGGGATCTCCTTTGGTACCTGAGATTATTTATGATGGAGAAAGTATGTATTTTTTTTTATTAAAATAAGAAATAAAAACTTATCTTTCTGATATTTATCTTATTTGCTCCTTTATGCAGAAATGTCATTCAGAAACTTTGTGGTAGCTGGTGTTGCAAAGGAGGTGAGCTTCATTCCAAAGAATCCCCAAGAGACGAGTTATGGCGTGGGCTCTCCATCAGTGTCAACAAATGAAAATGATGTGGAAGCCCAGCCCATCGAACCTGTATCCTCTGCTCCTCCGTCAAAGGAACCCATAGATGTGGAAGACCAGCTTGTGGAGAATGTTGCTGAATCTGATGAACCAGTCTCCGAAGGACAGTTGGTCATCGTAGGACCCTCCGGCATTGGTGAGAGGGTCCGAAGCAGGAAGGGTACCAGTGCAAAAGCTGTGAAGTCCGCTTCAAAGAGGAAGCTTATCCTACCTACTCCTTCCTCTTAAACTACTCGGCAAAAGAGTGCCCAGGGTAAGGCTGTGGTATTTCCAGCCATCGAAGGGCCCAGCGGCGATGATATCCATGGTAATGTTTCTTGCCTGTAACAAAAAATTAGATACCAGTAATAATATGTTAACACATTTATATATGCTGCAGGACTTCCCGATATGAAAGAACTTCCCTCTCCCTTAGCTTGTCATTAACTCGTGGACTATGTAATCCCACCCAGCTGGAAGGGGGTGATGAACAACATGTCCATGGAAAGGCTCTGCGACCTACATGACAAAAGTTATGTCCAACAGTGCATGCTAGACAACCAACTCAATGCTAGGACAAGGGAGTTGCTCCGTGCTGTCACCAAAGCTCGAGAAGAAATGGATGTTATACTGAGAAGGGAGAAGGCTAGGGATCAGAAGTATGCAGACCTAGAGAAGAAGTGTGAAGATGCCTTGGAGGATTTTGACAAGAACCCCTTGGTGCAAGATCTCAGAGCTGATAATGAAAAGCTCAAAGGTCAACTGGCAGCGAGCGAGGCTGAATGCAGCAGGCTAACTATCGAAGGCTCAATGGTCGTAGGCTATAAAGAGCAGATATCTGTTCTTTCATCTAAATGTGGAGGCCTCGAAGGAGAGAGAGCGAAGCTGTTGGACCAAGAGATCAAGCTCAGAGAAAAGGTAGATGGGTTAAACCTTCGTCTAAAGATGCTGAAGAAGGATAGGGTGGACTTGGTAACCAAGGTCATCCCCTACGTTGCCATGGAACTTTACCATAGCGATGATGTGGTGATTACAATTGGGAACCTGGTGAATGCGGCCATATTCCAAGGCAAGCGTACCACTTTGGAGGAGATAGCTGCAACGGAGGAACCGATGAAGCTAGAGGAAGTTCCTTACTACAGGGCAACTCATGAGAAAGAGTATGATGATGCAGGTAATCACTTAACTGCTTTAGAGTTCCCTTTCCTTACAGATGTGACGAAGGACCCAGCGGCGTCTATTAAGGACCTGCTGGCCAAGAAGCCAAGGAAAGTCCAGCCTCCGTCTCCCTCTAAGAAGACTCCGTCACCCAAGGCTCCATCCCCAGGTTCAACTGATCCCACTCATTCCAAAGTTTGATGAAGGAAACAATGTGGTTGTAATTTGATCCCTAGGGTGGTGTGTACCCTGTTTAAAACAATTTGTTTATGTTCCTTTCCAGGCTTCGTGCCTGATGAAACAATTAACATTTGGTATGTGTGATGTAGGCTACGGCCTAAGACAATGTTTTGTTTTGTTGGATCGTTAAGGCTACGGCCTGTTTAGACTAGTTAAACTAGTCATTAATCTACATTAAAGCCACTAGGGCTTGTATTTTGCCATGTGTGATTCTTCTCTTTTTATTTTACTTGCGTAAAAAAACATTTCTACAACCTAAGGCGTATGGTAGATGCATAGCCTCATTGTGTGTTGGATCGATATACTCTAATCAAACTAATAATATGGGTGAAAGAGAGAGAAATATGGAAAAGATTATAAGGTATCAATATAAGAGGGAAATTCGGAGGGTAGTTATTTATAGGTGAGATTTAAAAAATCATAGCCCTTAATAACAAAGTTACCGTTAGTAGTAGTTACCCCTCAATATTACCGTTGGAACAGTACTTAGATACGACACGTGTGCAGTACTTCCAAAAAGCAGTACTTTCCAAGCAGTACTTTCATAAAACCAAAAAGCAGTACTTTCCCATTCTCCTCTTTTCAATAGCAAATACAACAGATAAGCATGAATATCCTCCCCTCAAACAATGCATAGGACTATACTTACACTAAATAGTCCTCCCCTCAAATGTAGCTTACTAACTTATAATACCCATATGACAGAATCTTTTTGTCTCCTGTCATGCTCACAGAACAACCACTATCAACAATAAAATAATCTTTAAGCTCCTCTTCTGGGTTGCCCTGTCTAATAAGATGAAAAGTTAGTTGCTTTGAGGAACCCAAGCCATTACTGACTTGTGTTCCCCTTGTGGAGTGACATACTTACATTATGTAAGTATGTAGTCTCCACTGTTTTTTAAAGCATGATCCAGTATTATCTTTTGATTCAAAACTTGTGGATTTTCAACAAAACTTTCTTTTTCAACAAAAATCTCTTGTTCTTTTACCACAAAATCATCTTTATCAAAAATCTCTATTTCCCCAGTACTTGTTGAAAGTATTGTTTGTTCATCATCAGTACTTTCCTTCTTAACCCATTTAGTTTTAACTTCTGGTGTAGAGTCCCTTGATCTAGCTACTCTTCTGGAGTTGTAATACCTTCTAGATTGATAGTAATTAGATCTCCTAAGGCTCCTATTCCAAGAGGTGTTTGGTGAAAACTGAGCAGTACTTTGAGAAAGTACTGTATCTTGCTTAACAGTACCTTGGAAAGTGTTTTAAGTGACTGTAGGTTTTGAAAAAGGTCTTCTCTGGTGAGGGTGCCTATAGTCTGGTGAGAAGTTTCTATGGTTAACCCTATTTGAATGGTTCCAAGCTGGTCTAGTCTCTCTTGGTTTTTGGTTGACAGGTCTGTTCTTAGAGAACTTACTTAGATATTCTGAATGTAAATCACAGTCCTTAATCAAATGATCAGGACTAAAACAAACAAAATAGAGTTTTTGTTCTGTAATCCCAAAATTTCTTCTTCTATATGTATTACCAAACCTATCATGATTTCTAGGTGAATGATTAAAACTGTTTTGACCAAAATTATCCCAAAAAGGTTTAGCATGATTGTGAAAAGGTTTTCTGAAAGTGTTAGCCTTGATTATTTTTATTAGAAGTGATGGTCATTCACATTTAGGAACTTTGTAACGTGTGTTAGATATCATGATAGAATAGTCAACGGGCTCGTAGATTGGGCTAAGCTAATTGGTTAGAAGTTATGTTAAGATAGCCTTGTCTAGTTCGTGTAACCCAAGCCCAATCCAAGTCCATCTCAAGGCCCATGGCCAAGCCTTAGGGCATCATCCTCTCTTACTATAAATACCCCTCAAGTATGTCATTTGAGGGGTGTGCTTGAGTGTGTGTGTGTGTGTTTTCCTTTGAAGCAATATACATCTTATTGTTTCATCTTTCTTCTCTCTACCTCTCTAAACATATACGCGGTTTACATCATTCAAGTCACCAAGTTCTTTACTTTATCTTTCTATTCTACGCATACTGTTTGTGTTGTACGTGGGTGTTTGTGGTAAAGGTTGTTATTGTGATAAGGTATATGTGATAAAGGGCTTTACAATTGGTATCAATCGCCTAACAATGGTTTAGGAGTGTTTGTGTTTGTTTTGAAGAGTTACGCATAAAGCTCACGTTTTTACACTTTTGATACGCTTAAAGCTTTCATTTTTTCACCCAAAAAAATTCAAGATTCTTGTGGTTTAAGGTTTATTTGGTGTTAAAGTTTTAGTTTTTCGCAAAAAGTTTCAAGCTTTACGGGTTTAGATACGTTTTTAAACTCGTATTTGGTTCATTAGTCATTTCTACTCGTAACGTTTCTAAGCACTTTGGGTGAAAAAGGTCACCATTTTTGGGTTATTCGAGTGTTTTTAAGGCTATCTGTGCAAGCGAAATTGTTTGAATCGTTGGAAATTTTTTACGAGTAGGTCAAAACCCTAGTTCTACTCGTAAGAAAGTCAACTACTCATAAGTTTTCTACTCGTAACTTTTTGGTGAAGAATCTTTGAACTATAACGGTTACTCAGTGCTTCCTTCACTTGGATAAGTTTGTGGAACACTTCGACTTGTGGATATCCCTTACGCTGTGACAGTGTAAAGGATTTTTGGTTCTTAACCATAGTTTACGCATAAGCTAAAAGCTTACGAGTAACTCTACGCATAACTTCACAATTACGCGTAAGGTTTACGAGTAACTTTTTGTCTACGCATAAGCTTAAGGTTACGCGTAAGATACTTTCTACGCATAAGATCCTACGCCTAAGGAATCCTTCGCCTAAGCTTCCTACGCATAAGATCCTACGCCTAAGCCATCCTACTCGTAACCACATCCTACTCATAACTACATCCTACTCGTAACTACATCCTACTCGTAACCATATCCTACTCGTAACTTCTTTGGTCTACGCCTAAGCTCTTTCTACTCCTAAGGTTTATAAAAAAAAATAAATAAATAAAAAAAATAAAAAAAAATAAAATTGGTTTAACTTGAGTAAAATTTAATTTTTGGCGGAGACTAAACGTTCAATTTTTACGCGAGATTCAAATTTTGGTTTAACTGAGAAAATTTTGGTCAAAAATTCAAATTTTTGGGCCTAAATTCAAATTTTTCGGGTCAAATTTGGCGTCAAAATTGTCATAACTCAAATTTTTCATACGACCTTAGAATTGATTTTTAAAGTGAATTTCAAATTTTGGGCGAAATTTTTTAAGAACCAAGGTTACGAGTATGACTTTCAGAAAACACCTCAACCAAGCTTAATCTTCATCAACCACAACTCCTTTATCGTTGAATCGATCCTACATCAACTTTATCAGATCATACCTTCATCAATGGCAACTCAACAAGACATTCATGCAGCCGGTGCAGAAAATTGTCCTCCTATGTTAGCAAAAGGTGGTTATCTTCAATGGACAAGTCGAATGCTCCGCTACATCAAGACCAAACCTAATGGAAAACTCATGATTAAATCCATTCAGGATGGACCCTTCAAGCCTCGACAAGTCCATGTCCCTGGAAATCCTGATGCAACACCTCCCATCCCACCATCCTCTCATCTTCAAACTGAATCAGAATACACTGAAGAGGATCAGAAACAAGTCGATGCAGATGACATGGCAATTCATATTATCCAACTGGGTTTACCAATAGACATCTTTGCTGCGGTAGACAGTTGTGAAACTGCTTTTGATATGTGGGAACGTGTTAGACGGCTTTGTTTTGGAACATAAATTGGTAAACAAGACATGGAGAACAAGCTGCTAACTGAATGGGAGAAGTTTACATCTACACCAGGAGAATCCATTGAATCCTACTATGGAAGGTTTTGCACTTTGATGAATGAGCTTATCAGAAACAAGTTGGCACCCAGAACAATCGTTCAAAACATCAAGTTCCTGAATAATCTTCCAGAAGAATGGGGACGATATGTAACTATTGTCAACCAAACAAAAGACTTACATCAGGTAAACTTTGATCAACTCAACGATTTTCTGAAACAAAACCAAGCTGAAGCGAATGAAGTCAGGAAAGAAAGATTGGCAAAGAATCATGATCCATTGGCTCTTATTGCAAAGACTCAACCTTCAGTTAATACACAACAACAAGCTTCATCATCTTCCACCAACAACAACTTGCAGCAATACATTCCATAACCTCAACAACAATTCTATCCACAAGAACAACAAGTCATTCAACAACCGTATCCACAATACCAGGAACAAGGAATCACTGATCCTGAAGCTCAAATAGAAACGACCTTGCAACAGGTATTTTCTTTATTGGATAAAGCATTTAGCAGTCGCATGGGTAATCAGGCGGTTGCGTATCAGGGTAATCAGTCGGGTCAGTATGTTGGAAATCAGATGGGATAGAATGTTGGGAATAGAGCAGTGGGTAATCAGAATGGCAATGTTGCAGCTCCAGTCGTTGGGAATTATGGAAATGTGAATCAGGGTAATCAGGTTAAGTGTTATAACTATCAAGGAGTGGGTCACATGGCAAGAAACTGTCCCACTAAGCCGCACAAAAAGAATGGTGATTTTCTTCGGAAAGCTGCTTTGTTAGCAGATAAGCAAGAAGCGGGGTTCCAGTTGAGTGCTGAGGAACATGACTTTTTCGCTATTATGGATGATTTGGAAGACCTCGAGGAACTCAATGTGAACTGCATCTACATGGCAAATCTTCAGGAGACTAAGTATGACACTGACTCTGACGCACCTCCTGTCTATGACACAAATGCAATATCTGAGGTACCAATCATTGATCCATGCTATAACAATGTCATATGTGATGTGTTTACTCATGATAAACAGCATTCTGTGACATCAGCACCTACTTATGATACATACATGGACAATCCGAGTTGTAGCAATACTTACTCTGAAACTCCATATGTGGATCCTAGTGGAGGCTGTGTGGCACAAAATACTGAGACTGATGAGGAAACACGTGCTTATGTTGAATCATTAATCAATCAATGTGGCATTGAAGTTGAGAAAGTTAGAACGGTCAATCGCGAGGTTAAGGCCGTGAATGCTAAATTGACCGCTGAGCTTGAGAGTTACAAGGAGCACGCCAAAGCCTTTGAATTTCATACAAACAAACTTTCAGAATTAGAAATTGGTTATCGAGATTCTGTTTTAAGAGAAAAACAATTGCAACTCAAGTATGACACACTTGATGTGAATCTGAATTTGAAAATAAAATCTTTAAACAAGGAAATTTCTGATCTAAACAACCAACTTTCTAAACAAAAAACACTGTTTTCTGATCTTGAAAAAGAAAAGAAACAGTTGATTGCTGATTTTTCAAAACGAGAAGATTCTCTTCTTGATGAAATTCTGGATAAAAATGAAACTATCAAAAAATTGGATAATTTGCTCCTTACAACGGGTCATTCCGCTAAAACAAACAAGATACTTTCTAATCAAGCAAATCCGATTTTTCACACTTCACATAAAATGGCTCTTGGTAACTCACCTCCTTCGTTCCTCAAGAAAGCTTAGAAAGAACGGAATGTGTTGAACAATGGACAACCTTTGCATGAACCCATAATTGTTCGTGATTCTCTTGAAACGTTGGAACTAGCTGAGGAGAGTAGATCAAAAATGAAACAAAAGAATCCAGATCTTAAACCGATTGATTATAACAAATGGAACAAAATTAATGGGATTACTTTTGTTAATAAAAAAGAAACGTCAAAGTTTTCCATAACACCAAGTGTTTCAAACAAAGTGTCAACACCTGTTTCAAAATCAGTTTCAAAACCAGTTGTAGTTTCCAAATCTCTTTCGAAAATCGAACAAATGTCTTCAAACAATCCTTTTAACACAAGTGATACTAGAAGCATTTTAGATGACGTTAAAACTAGAATTGGGTATCTTCAAGAGACTGTCAAGTCTAAAACCAATATTACAACTAACATCTGGTTTACTCGTCATGATGACGAAACAAAAGAGTTTTTTAAAACCCAAATTGCCCCTCCGTTAACTGCCATCAGTGGGAGGGTAATTCATGTTGAACAAGCGCTTTTGAAAGAAACAGCTGACTTTGTCAAGGACCATAAATCCCTGGTAAAGCAAGCTAATGAAAGTGTTGAACACATCAAAGTTTTGGAAAATTTGAATGATTCTCTCTTCGAAGATGTTATGACTACCGATATCATGTCCATCATTTTGCAAACATATTCTGTTGAAGATCATGAAAGACTCCAGGATGAGACCTCCGAAATTGTTTCAAAATATGAAAAAGCTCTTGAAAAACTTGAAAAAGAAAATGTCTCATATTTTAAACAACTTGATCGAAAAACTGAGGAATGCAAGTATGACAAACTGTCGTATGAGCGTGCCTACAATGACATGAAAGCTAAAAATGACCTCTTGAGGGCTCAGCTGGAAAGTCAAAAAGGAAAGGTAGTGGAAACTGTGATTACAAAACCATTGACTGCGGAGAAAGCAAATGTTCCCAAACCGGTTTCCAAACCAAAAATGTCTGTTTCTATGCCTCCTCCAAAAGTCAATGAGAAAAATGATTTGTCAAAAACAGTCACTCCACAGTCCCTGCCTATTAAAAAGAGAATTATCAAAAGTTTTGAAAAAGGAAAAGCAATTACTGAATCACCAAAAGTGATTACACCTGGCATCTCTAAGACTAGTACACGGAATGTGACCAAAAATCCAGTTAAAGAATCTGTCGGTTCTAACAACATGGTCAACAATCACTATCTAGAAGAAGCTAGGAAAAAGGCACAGACTCGAAAAGACGGAATTCTAGGTGCAACATCTAGGGTGATGAATTCTACAGGATTTCAAGGCATTGCTAGTAGTAGTAAACCATTACCTAGGAACACTCTACAAAAGACTAGGGATTGGCTTGCATCTAAGAGTAGTTGCGCAAAAGAAAATGCTATGCCCTTAGAAAACAACACTAGGAATTCTAAGTCTTTTTCGAACAAGAATAAATTTCCAAAAGACTGTAGTGACAAAGTTAAAGCTGCTGTTTTAAACAAGAATATTGAATTTGTCTGTACTACATGTAAAAAATGTGTCTTTTCAGCTAATCATGATGCATGTGCCTCACTATATCTCAAGAAAGATAATTCTCGTGCCAAGGCACAATCCACTAAGACACCAAATAGAAACAAGCCCGTTGATAAAATGTCAAACAAAAAGAAACCTAATAGGTGGATCTCTTCAGGACGTAGTTTTTCTAAAAATGAGTCTTCCGCTGCATCTGATAAGAAAACAACTCCTAGATATTACCTTAGGTGGATACCCACGGGAAAAGTTTTCAACCAAGTTGGTCTTAGATGGATTCCCACAGGAAAGATTTTTGATACTTGCTCCAACACAGATAATAGTGAAAATCATCAGGATAAGGAAGTAGAAACCACTACAACCGTTGATAGTGATCACCCTCACCGTGAGGAATCATGTACTTCTAACACTGTTATTTGTGAAAATTCTTCTTCTGTGGATGCAGGTACTTGTAAAAGTGTTGAAGATTCTTATACCCCGTGTGGTAAAGAAGAATTTTATGCCAATTTCGCATGTGGAAATCTCTTTCTAGTTCCACTCTTAACTCCACTTTTACATGACAAGACTTAATCTTCTTTCTTCAAATCTTCTTTGTAAATATTTTCAAAAAAAAAATAAAATACAAAATTTGAAAAACCAACAAAAGCAAAACACAAAAATAGAAAATTTTTCAAAAAATACAAAAACAATATAAAATCAAAAAATCCAAAAATATTCTTCTCACGACATGTCTCTTGTATAATCGATATTCTGTACGTTTCTAGAAATGTCATTCAACAATGATACGGGCATGTACAGATGCTTGAGCGAGAGTTCTTTAATTGTTTTCTAAAACATGTCGTTTCTCAAAATTTCACAAAATAATGGCTTTCGTATACTTCAGTACGAAACCCGGACTTCAAATTAATGGCTTCTGGACACAACAGTTCAGGACCCGCGCTTCAAAGAAAGGAAAGTGCTTAACCAAAATTAAAGGTTTTTAAATATTTTTTCAAGCACTTTTCCTAAAAACATAATGGCTTGTAAGTATTTCAGCTTGCAACCCGATCTTTAAAGAAAGGAAAGTGCTATGCAAAATCGATTTTCATAAATATCGAGCACTTATCCTAAAACCAATGAAGATAATTCTTCTTCATTATCTTCAAAAGATTTTTAAAATCTTCATCTTGCGTACCATTGATTCGAAATTTTTCAAAAAGATTTTTCAAAATCTCTCACATTTGGTACCAAGATAACTCCCTCTAAACCCTTAATTGATTCTAACTTTTCTGTATGAAAAAATATGCTTTCGTAAAGGGGGAGTATAAAACAAAAAATTGTTCCAAAATTCATGCTAAATCAGTTTCTCTCCAAATGCTTTTCGAAAAACATATCTTTTAATCATTTTGTTTCAAAAACATCATGGATATGCTATTTTTGAGGCGGAGAAACGTGATCAAAATGTTTAATGATCGTTGTTTGAATCTCAAAATGAGCTCGACTCAGATGAAACCAATGAATTGACGAGGAATAATGTACCATCTCGAGAAACTTTCTATGACTTGACCAGGACGGGTAATAATTTCAAGCTAGTTCTCTAGTGATGTAAACGTGTCTCGAATCGGTCTTGTTCATTTAAAGTCGATCAATTCTAAAAGTGCAATCTCTACCCTCTCTGTGCAGATTTAAGTTAAAACAATATAAGCACATGTGAAGGGGGAGTGTTTCTGAAAATATAAAACTCTCAAGGTGTTAACAAAATCATGTTTTATAATCATAAACACTTTGAGAGATTTTCAAGAAAAATGGTTTTATGGCAACAATAGGACAGTCATGGAGTTATAAGGTGACTAAGGATAGGAAATCAGTCCTATGATCCGCCAGAGCCGGAGGGATCTACCCAAGGACATCACCAATAGTTTAGAACTAGAAGTCCTTAGGTATGATTGAAAAAAAGGAGTAATGTGAGAAAGGAGAAAGAAGGGGTTAAAGAATTAAAAAGAAATGTAATGAAAAAGGGTGAAAAGAAATAGCCCTCCATATTCAACCTTAGGGCAGAAACCGGGTTCAAATCATCTGCTACTAGTTGTCACTAGATGACACTGGTATTGAAGACAAAGACGTCATGGACCCAGTGACGCACTGCACTAAACCTTCTAGCCACTCAATTCCTCTCAAAAGGGATTTGTTTCATTCTCACTGGGAACCCTACATAATCTATTGACTTTCTCTTAGAGATCGTTGGTATTAAAGAAGGAGACCCTCTCCCTAGTCTCCGCTCAGGAAAACCAAAATGCACTATTGAGTCTAGAGCCTCGAGATTCATCAAAAGATCTCATAGGAACACATGACATCTCATCGCTTGTTGTTCATCAATAAGAACACAAGTGATACATTCTAGAGTCCTACGCAGGTCTTAGCAATCTGCCAGAACATTTATGAGAAGTTTCACAATTGTGATCATCAGTGATTGAATGGAAACTCCTGCCAGGGTCAACATCAAGCAGCCCTGACAGCAGGTCACTTCGGTAATTCTCCGTGGATTACGCTTAGTGTGTCTCAAAAGGTCTACAGTCGTGGGGTGATGCTTCGGTGTACCTCAGCGACTCATCTGAACTGTAGGTGTATTTCGGTACATCGCGTTATCTCACTTGTGGGACTCCAGTTCAGGAACGGCCTCTGTGAGAATTAGAGACGTGTTTTCACACTATGCTGATTAACACCCTCGAAATTCAAACTTGTAAGTGCCGGAATCCGCTTATTACTAACCTGTTTTATGTTTTTCTTCTTATGGAAGCTCCGGAGCGGATGGATCGTGCAGATTCTCTACATGCTCATACCAACAACACATGAAAGTTCTCATCAAAGTCAAAGGCTACACAAAGTTAAAGATGATTCATCGTCAATGTCAAAGAATCTACAAAGTGTAAAGACTCGAGAACTTCATCATTGGAAACTCAAAGTCAAATAGAAGTGTGAGCATGGTGGAGAAAGACGTGGAGACACCTAACCAACGAAGTTGACAACGACAGACAACCACATTAACTGATCACAAAGCATGAAGGAACAAAGAATTAAGACTATTCTATATCTACTCACAAAGTTCAAGCTCAAAAAGATTAAAGACCTATTCAAGTGGAGCATCTTTTGAATGACCACCCCTTAGGGGGAGATTGTTAGCCTTGATTATTTTTATTAGAAGTGATGGTCATTCACATTTAGGAACTTTGTAACGTGTGTTAGATATCATGATAGAATAGTCAACGGGCTCGTAGATTGGGCTAAGCTAATTGGTTAGAAGTTATGTTAAGATAGCCTTGTCTAGTTCGTGTAACCCAAGCCCAATCCAAGTCCATCTCAAGGCCCATGGCCAAGCCTTAGGGCATCATCCTCTCTTACTATAAATACCCCTCAAGTATGTCATTTGAGGGGTGTGCTTGAGTGTGTGTGTGTGTGTTTTCCTTTGAAGCAATATACATCTTATTGTTTCATCTTTCTTCTCTCTACCTCTCTAAACATATACACGGTTTACATCATTCAAGTCACCAAGTTCTTTACTTTATCTTTCTATTCTACGCATACTGTTTGTGTTGTACGTGGGTGTTTGTGGTAAAGGTTGTTATTGTGATAAGGTATATGTGATAAAGGGCTTTACAGAAAGGTACTGCTGAAGGTGTAGCAGTACTTTGAGGTATAGCAGTACTTTGAGGTGAAAGTACTGCTTGAATTTTAGCATCATCTACCTTAGGTGTCTCAACTATTTCCTGTTGGGTTTCAGACCTAGATTGACCAATAAGCTTCTTTCTAAATTCTAGGTTGTCTACTCCAAAACGAGAAACATTAGGTCTTATAGGTTGATGCCTACCGGTGGGATGTGGGACAGCATGATAACCCTTGTCTTTCTTATTTTCTGGAGGTGGTTCACTAAATGATTCCTCATTACTAGATGTGTCAACATAGTTAATAAGCTCATCGTCACTAGTGGTTATATCCTCAAAATCAAGGTTATCCTTATCACTAGGTGGGTTTTCTTCTACACTACTGAAATCCATACCAAAACCTAGACCAATCTTAATGTAAGCTCTTCTCTGTTTTTCAACATAGCTAACCTGAGAAAGACCAGATTCTTTCCAAGCATCGAACTTTGCTAACAATTCATCTCCTTAGTTAGTTTCTCAATTTCAGCAATCTAACAATTTAACTTCCATTCACTTAATTTTAACTGATAATCCTGTTGTTCATACTTTTCTGCCCAAGCCATTTCATTATTTTCATGTGTTATAATTTTGGCTTCCATAGACTCTAAAGTTATTTGATAACCTACTACCTCAGACCTAGCCCTTACACAGTTATCTCTTTCAATCAAATAAGCATTAAGTACTTTTTGATAAAAATCATGACAGTTAGAACATACCTCAGAGATAGTGGATGAACTTGGTGAAGTAGCTGCCATTCTTCTTAATCAGAGTTTCCACACAAGCTCTGATACCACTTGTTGGATCGATATACTCTAACCAAACTAAATTAAATAGCTTGTTAAGGGTTTAATAACTTCGGATAAATCCTAAGTTATTAACAATGAAACACTGAGTAATCTTGATTAGGTACGCGGAATTTACTTAACAAATCTAAGAAGAATATAACTTTAACTTTTATTAATAACTCTAAATCTGCTTGTTATACAGACTCTTTAACAACTCTAAAACTCTAATAATAATCGTACTTTATGATTCTAAAACTCGTATCTAAAACTCGTACTTCTAATGCCAATCTAGGGGTCCTTTTATAGGCTCAAGGATAACCTTAGTCAGTTTACAATTTGTATCCTTGTACGACAAGTAATCTAAACAAAGAATATTCTAGAATGAATCAAAGCTTTCCATAAACGAATATAACAGTTCTTTAGCTTTGCAGTACTTTGACTTCGACAACAGTAATTTGACTTCTCCTTTAGCAGTACTTTGACTTTTCCAGTACTTTGTCAATCTTCAGTACTTTAACATTCTTCAGCACTTTCATATCCCAACATTGTGTGTAGTTACTTCACAAAGAATATTAGCAATCGTATAATTTGACTGCTGACAAAGGGTCGCGACCCACTCCATCTTAATCCTTTGGGCAGAGAAAGGCTTAAAATACCTTAAGGCCATATAGGAAAGTTAATGTGAAGTTGAGATGGATGTTATGCATATGAGCAAGACATGTTGTTAGTCTTTTTACATCCCTTCGACATTGAAACTTATAAAGCGACTTGGTGGGCAAATCTTTGTTGTATTGAACGAAACAAGAGATTTGAGGGATATGCGTTATATCATTAAGTGGGTAGGGAGGATTACATCATTTTAAGAAATGAATACTAGACGCCTACCATTAATTCTTCTTTCCCCATGTGAGAAGAATGCAAATACATTGATTGAAAGCAAAAATAAAAAATGTCCTCGGACATTGTAAGTTTCATATGTAGAACTTACGAAGGGTAGTGCCCTTCCAAGTTCTATCAATAGCGTCTCCATCCAAGGTTTCCAGCTTGTAGGCTCCGTTGCCATATGCCTCCTTAATAACGTAAGGCCCTTCCCATGTAGGTCCTAGTTTACCCTGGTACTCAGCTTTACTTGCGCTGTTGAGTCGGAGGACGTATTCCCCTGGTTTGAAGGTCGAAGGCCGAACCCGACTGTTGTACTACCTTTTAATCTTTTGCTTATGGATAGCTTCTCTGATTGAGGATATTTCCCTTCGTTCTTCGATTAGGTCAAGGTTACTACGGAGTCTTTCTTCATTATCTGCTGCTTCGAAGTTCATGACCTTTTCAGTTTTGACGCTTACTTCCGAAGGGATGACTGCTTCCGTGCATATGTCAAGCTAAAAGGTGTCTCTCTGTGACTTGACTTTGTATGCGTTCTGTGAGCCCAAAGTACTTGAGGTAGTTCATCTACCCAACCGTGGTGACTGTATCCCAGCCTTCGTTCTATTCCTTATATGATGTCCCTGTTAGTAACTTCCACTTGTCCGTTACCTTGAGGATGGTAGACGGAAGTGAAGGATTGTTTGATATTCAGACCTCTGTGAACCACTGGGAATACCCCTTCGGCGAACTGCTTCCCATTATCTGAAATGATGATGTGAGGTACTCCGAACCGACAGATTATATGTTCCCACATGAACTTTTCCATGTTCCTTCCTGTGATGGATGCCAAAGGCTTCGCTTCCACCCATTTAGTGAAGTAGTCGATGGCTACGACCAAGAACTTTACTCCTCCTGGAGCAATTGGCAGAGGACCTAAGATGTCTATCCCCCATTGGCTGAAGGGCCATGCGGACATCATAGAGGTCATGTCTTATTTTGGTTGCCTTGGAACCATTGAGTGAACTTGACAGGCTTCACACTTCTGAATGATTTTGACAACGTCCCTGTGCATCGAAGGCCAGTAATATCCGATCCTCATGATTTTAGAAACAACGGAGCGGGGTCCTGCGTGAAGCCCGCATGATCCTTCATGCACTTCTTGAATAATGTTGGCGGCTTTCCTAGGTCCTACACAACAAAGCCATGGGGACAGAAAAGACCTTCGGTATAGATAGTTCCCCATGATTCTGTACTGTGGTGCTTTGATGCGGACCTTTCGAGCTAATTTCTGATCTTCCGGTAGTATACCACTTATTAGATATTCTCTAATCGGAGTCATCCAATTTGAGTCTTCCTCCTGTATTACGTCAGACACCTCCTTTCGGACGATAAACCTATCTGCCAACACTTTGACTAGAACTTCTTTAGTTAAATGAGCAAATGCCATTGATGCCAGTTTGCTAAGTGCGTCTGCCTTCTTGTTTTGATTTCTCCAAACATGCTCTATGTTGTAGGATGTAAACCCTTCGAGCATTTCCTTGGCCTTATCCACGTATTGCTTGATCACAGGTTGTCTCGCCTTGTGGGAGCCTTTTATCTGGTTGGCCACCAGTTGCGAGTCAATAAAAATAGCCAAGTCTTCTACCTCCATGTCCTTGGCCAATCGGAGGCCTGCTAGCAAGGCTTCGTACTCTGCTTCATTGTTTGTATCATCAAATTCAAAAACGGAGTGCATAAGTGTACTCCTTCTCTTTGGGGTCAACAAGCATGAGACCTGCGCCAGAAGCGTTGGAGCTGGAGGCTCCGTCAGTATAAAGTTTTCACCCTTCGGCCGCCTTATCAGGCTTCTTTTCAGCAACCTTTGTGTCATGCTTTGGTTCGGAGGGTGTTTCTGCTAAGAAGTATGCCAATATTTGCCCTTTGACCCAGGTTCTACCCTTGTAATCAATTTCGTGCTCTCCTAGCTCGATAGCCCATTTAGCTATCCTTCCCGATTTCTCCAGCTTTGAAAGTATCTGCTTAATGGGTTTGTCAGTAAGTACGGTTATGGGGTGAGCTTGGAAGTACCTTCGAAGGCGTCTCGCAGCATGGACCAAGGCCAAAATTAGCTTCTCCAGTGCCGGATAATTTAACTCAGCTCCCTGTAGAACCCTGCTAACGAAGTAGATAGGGATTTGCTTCTTCTCCCTTTCTGCCAATAACACAGCATGGATGCTTTCGAAAGAGGCTGCGATATACATAAACAACACTTCGCCTTTAATTGGGGCAGTAAGTATAGGTAGAATAGCCATGAAATCCTTGAGCTTTTGGACGGCAGCTTCTGCATCTATACTCCACTGGAACGTCTTTTTATCCGTGCATCCTTTGAGTGTCTTGAAGAACGGAAAAGATCTGTCTGCGCCCTTCGATAAGAACCTGCTGAGGGCTGCTAACTTTCAGTTCAGACTTTGCACTTAATACCTTGCTTGGTGATCAGATGCCCCAAAAATTGTCCTTCTTCCACACCGAAGGAACATTTCTTGGGGTTTAACTTCGTGTTGATGGCGCGAAGCTGGTCGAAGGTTTCCTTGATATCGGAGAGCATATCCTCCTCCGTTCTACTCTTTATGACCATATCGTCTACGTACGCTTCTAGATTCCTACCTATCTGCTTGTGGAAAGCTTTGTCCACTAAACCTTGGTAGGTGGCACATGCATTTTTCAAACCAAAAGGCATCTTTTTGTAACAATAAACTCCTTTTCCAGTGAAAAAGGTTGTCTTCTCTTCGTCCTCTTCCGCCATTTGTATCTGATGGTAACCCTTATAAGCGTCCAGAAAACACTTCAGTCAAAACCCTGACAAGGATTCTACTTTCCAATCAATTTCTAGCAGAGGATAGCAGTCCTTCGGACAGGCTTTGTTAATATCTGTGAAGTCCACGCACATTCGCCACCCTCCATCATGCTTCTTGACCATCACCGGGTTGGCCACCCAAGTTTGATACTTCACCTCCCTGAGTATGCCTGCTGCTACAAGCTCGTCCACTTTTTTGCATGCGGCGGCACTTCTTTCAGGAGCCAGGCTTCGACGCTTTTGCTTGATGAGTTCAATATGTTTGAACTCCTTGAGCTTGTGTTCAGTGCCGAAGGGCTTTCCGTCTATGGTGAGAGTTCTGGGGACCCCCGTCATGTCGGAGTGGGTCCATGCGAAGACATCCGCATTGGTCCGTAGTACCTTTTCCAATTCTGCTTTAAAGGAGGTTGGGAGTTGTTTTCCGATTACCACCATCTGATCAGGATAAAGATCGTTTACTACGATGCGTTCTTCAGCATCAGTGCAGCTGAGAACATCTTTCGGAGGTTCTTCCGAAACTTGTTTGACCCTTTTGCCTACTTTCGTAGGCTTCTTCATGTTGTAGCTGGAGAAAACCGTTCCAATACCGAAAGGTGTTTGGAATTTGACAGCGGCATGTATAGTTGAGACAACAATGCCCATCTTCTGCATTGTCGTTCTCCCTATCAATAGGTTATAGGGAGATTCAGACCTTACGATCGTAAAAACCAGGGTTTCTGTTCTTTTTAGCCTTCCTTCTCCAATTGTAACCTCTAGAGGAACTTTCCCAAAGGCCATGAGTTTTCCCCTGAGAACCCTACTAAGGGTACCTTCGAATCTACTCTCTTCGACTTTATCGAAGGCTTGAGCTCTAGAAAATAGCGTTCGTAGATTACTTCACAGGAGCTACCGCAGTCTAAGTAGGCCATGTTTACTTCTCTGTTGGAGATCAAGACCTTGATGACCACGGGGTCATTTGAAAGAACTTTCCCTGTGATTGAACGAAAAGTGACATCTCCTACTCCGCATAATGCTTCCTCCGCTTCTTTCCTCTTTAAACTAGAGTCATCCTTGTACACCATAAGGATGGGTGCTTTGAAAGGTGTGGTGTCTTTCCCCAACTGTGTGTCGGAGACCTTTTCTTTACTTTTCTTTATACCCTTCACCAAATGTCCCAATTGGCCGGACTTCACGGCCTCTTCTATCTATTTCTTGAGCTCTCTACAATTGTTGGTGTCATGTCCGTAATCGTCATGAAAGTAGCAGTATTTGGAAGTATCTCTAGGCCTTCCTCTATTTGCCATCGAGGAGGAGGATCAAAGGTCTTCGCAGCCTTTTCCGTAGCTAGTATTTCCCTTGGAGATTTGGACAGATTAGCCAAGAGACCGTGGTTGATGTTTTTATGGTATGGTGTAAACCTGTCCCTTCCTTTGTGTCTGTTCTTTGACCCTTCCCATAAAGGATGCTTCGGGGTTTTGCTGTGACTTTCTTTATTTTCGACCAGAGCCCCTTTGGTAGACACTTCTTTGGCTTCGATCCAGGTGTACGCCTTCTCCACTAACCCTTATAAGTTGCAGGAAGGTCAATGGATAGGAATTCAACCGAACTTCTATTTCGAAGTCCATGCACGAAGCCAGAGATGCGTTGGTCTTCGTGCAAGCCCATTATCTGTAAGGTGTCATCGGTGTATCTGGTAATGAAAGCCCTGGTGCTCTCGTTTTCCTTCTGCTTGATGTTGTGCACTGTTTGGTGCGTTCTTGTAAACTTTTTCTGTTGGCTGAAATGTGATCTGAATTTGGCCTTGAGATCATCCAAATTCACAATGCTACCTGGTTTTTGCCCGTTCCACCATATACGAGCAGAGTCTCGTAGGGTATATGTAAACATGTGGCAAGCAACAGGCATAATCCACTTCTGCATTCTGATAGCCCCTTCGAACAAGTGTAAGAAGTTATACGGGTCCCCCTTCCCATCATAAGTACCAATATGTGCGGGCATTTTCAACCCATCAGGCAAAGGGTAGTCTTCTATCCATCTTACGAAGGGTGTTGTGGAGCCCATGGGCTCCGAATAAAGGCAGTTATAAGGTAGCATGTAGGTAGGGGCAGCATTGTACGGGTTATGATTTGGAGGTATTCCAACAGGGTTTTGGTTAACATATTGAGGGTAAGCAGTAGGTATATAAGGTGGGTGACTTCTGACAGGGTACGAAGGATATACCATAGGTTGCCCGTAGGGCATGATTCCGTATGGTTGAGTAAAACTGGGGTTGCTAGCCTGCCCATTAGGTGGGGCATAGACCCCTTGAGGGTAAGATTGAACCTGAAAAGGAGGGTACATACCATGAGGAGGAAGATTTCCTCCTCCATTCATTTGAGATGGATTGCCTTCTACGCCGGATGCGTGAAAAGGCTGCAATGGAACCCCTGCCTCAGTTCTTCCCAGATGAGCTGCCAAAAGTGGTGGCAAATTAACCTCCGTAGTATCCCTTCGGTGACTCCTTCCATTGGAGCCTTCTATCGTTCCTTCCCTTCTTGTTGGAGCCCTCTCCGGAACATCTTCAAAACCAACCGTCCTTCGACTCGGCCTTCGACTACTTAGAGACCCTATCCTTAGCAGTGAGCGTGTAGCCCCAGGAGCCAAGGGCCTAGCCTCCATTTCTAACTCTTCGTCATAATCATCGCTTGAGTATTCTAACTCCCTACGCATCTCCACATTTTGAGCTTGCCTCCTTCGAGCCCTCAGTAAAGATTCTAATGCTTCGATGTTGGCTTCGACAAATGCTGGACTGATTACCAGTTCAGGGTTAGCCGAGGTTGAAGCATGGTTGTTGGGAGTTATTTCAGGGTGCGATCGTGTGGTAAAGGTGGATGCGGTTATATTGGGAAGGTTGTTAGGATCATTGACTGGGATTGGTGTCAAGGTCGAGAAACCCGGAGGGGGTGTATCCTCTCTTCCTTGATTCATGCCATGAAACTAGTGAGAGTGATTGACTGGGTGTAAGTTTGGAATAACGGGACCAATAGTAGCGGCTCCCACGGGTGGCGCCACTGATTGTACAATAATTCGTACGACCAGGCCTTCGATGGTGATCGAAGGGTGTGAGGGGTGATATTCTTGCGCCAAACTTGTAGCCAATCTGCAATAAGAAATAATAGACACTTCGTTTAGTGATTGCGCAGGGGTTGGGCCCTGCGAACCACCTCTGGCGTGAGAGTAAGTATGTGATATGTGTTGTAAATAATATGGAGTATGTGAAATTCTGTGTTGAGTGAACATACCATTGAAATGACTCGTCCAACCTATTTATAGGTGATGAAAATAGCTTGGAGAGTATTAGCACACGTTTAGGAGATCATGGGGGCGTCCCCTGATTTGTGGTAACCGTTAGGGCTTCATCCCCACTATCTCGGACTTGGCGGGGAAGCTAAGGAAATAGTCGGAATGTGGGGGAAGACCAAGTCAAGGTACTTCTTTATCTTGGCATCTTCAAGAGAAGACACCGAAGGGCATAGGCCTTTGGCTGGCGGATTCCCAACTGGTAACCATGTCAATGATGAATGGTTTTACGCCACCAATGACTTATGAATAAAGACTTGGGTCTTCGTAATGCAAATTCGACTGAGGCCGAAGGGGGGTCCTTCGACCTGATCGGAAGGTACGTCATCAGTTCATGTTTTTAAGAATTTGTAACAGCAAAAGTGAATACTTAAGAATGAAATTAGTTGCTCGAATGAGGTCTTAAGATTTTTGCTGACTGGTAAATACTATCGTATTTTCTAGATCTTTTCAAAGAATACTTATGATTCTCGGGTTCGAGTTCATACTCATGTCATATCGGATACAAATAATCCCACTCATTTATAATTCATTACTTACATGAAGAAGCGTCCCAATTTATGTAAGTAAGAAATCATAAACTTATGGTTCAGCGATTTACAATTTCTTTGTTTAAATGAAAAGGCATCCTAGTCCATTTAAATAAGGATATTCCAAATCATCCTACTTAAGAATTTCCGACAAAACATTCATACTTAATCGATGAGTTGCAAAGCGATATATTATGAGACGTCGTAGGTGTTCCAAGAGTATGGAATCAATGTTCACACTCATCTTCGAAGACGAGGAGTTAAATAATCAAAGAAAATCGACATAACGTTCAAAAGAATCGGTGAGTTCATAGCTATGAAATAGTTTTCTCATAATGTTTGAGAATTACCAGTGAGACCTGTGTGCAACACACAATGTTTGAGAAATAGATAAAACTATTGTGTATCTCTTAATGTCTGAGATATATTTAGGCCAATTGTGTATCTCACGATGTTTGAGATATATCTAAGTCAATTGTGTATCTCATGATGTTTTAGATATAAGGAAGACCATTGCATACTTACAATGTCTTAATAATAATGAGACCATTGTACCAACTACAATGTCTAAGAAAGTTTCGTAGATCACAAAATGTATATGATCGGGGATATCTAGTTGTGCCATAATGCTTTGGAATAGGCATATGCAGTTATATTTAGTCAATCGTTTATATAAACAGTCTTTATATAAATAACATAGTATTGTGTTAAGGAGTAGGCATGGCGCACGGAATGTTGAAGACAACAATGAGTGATACGAGTTTAATGTGAGATGTAGTTATAGCCTAGGTTCATATGCAACCTGGTTCTCTATAACTGAAGCTCTGATACCAATCTGTAACACCCCTAAAATTATCGCAGCGGAAGATTGTGTCATTGGTTCACAGCACGAGTTACAGAAAACGACTCTAAATGAGACGTTTTAAAATAAATTATCATACGGTTAAAATATCAGAGTTTACAAACAGAGGTCCCACCAGTTTGTAATATCATAAAAAGTAAAACATAAAAGTTGTAATGTTTTTCGAATGATAATATATGCATTGTCTTCAAAATAATTTTCGTGCACCTTCACATGCCATGCCAGCTAATTCCTTTTGAACCTGAGATAACATGGTAAAATGTATCAACACAAAGGTTGAGTGAGTTCATAGGTTTGTAAGCAAAATAGTTGATCACAAGATATCAAGTTTATGAAAGTAGTGGGCTACGTTGTTATACGCCCATAGTGCGTTTGATTGCCTAACCGGTCAATACAAACGATCGAAACAGCATAGGTTTGAAAACAGTAGTGGACAATATAGTTTGCATAAAATATAATTGCAATGTGTACAATTATATTCTTGATAGTTATTATTGCTCTAAGCTCATGGCACTCATGACTGACTATTGTATATATATCACCAGATGATATATACAATAAATAACTTGCCACGGGTAGGTATTTTGCCCTATACCTAGATAATCTCAAATATAGTGCGCCTTGTTATTTCCGATAACATAGACGGGTTCGTCAATTCCGATAGGCCTATCCACAATATTTGCGCTCACTCCCAGTGATTAGTGGTCCATGATGTTGTGGACTTTTGGCATAAACAACTTAGGCATGCAATAATACAGTCAAGGCATTCATTTTGCAAGTAATTGTCCATAATAAAGCATTTTAGCATGTAGTAAAAGCAGTAGCATGTATTTCCCCCAAAAGAGTTTATAAAACAATTAAACAAAATTTGGGGCAATGAAACTCACTGTAGTGATCAGCAGCGGAGTGTAAAGATATATTGTATGTCAACAATAGAGTATGGCAAGACCACGATCTTTAACGATTACCTATGAAAGCATAGTATTCGTGTTTCAGTATAGTGTACGATATAAGTGTACAAGTATATGTAGTTTGTTGGCTTTCAATATGATGTTTTACATGAATCCTTAGGTTAAAGTATCCCTTAATTGTTGTTTGGCTTATAGCCCTTTTATAAATAACCTCGTACCATCGTTCAGGCAATCAAAATCAAAAAGTCGTGTAGTGAACGTATGAGGAGCCAGGACACTTTAAATCGTAAATCCACAACTCGTCGATACGACACCCCGAAGAGGCCTCTTATGATAATGAAATTCCTTACTATTATTGTACTTGTCATTTATAAGTAAAGTATTTGACGAGACAAATGTTATATAAAACATGTGTCGTGTTTCGTCAAAGACTATTGATTGACTTTTGTGACGGTATGATGATATAAGTTCTATGTTTTGAAGTAGTTTAACATGCCATATGGTCATTACTTAGTTTGTCAATGTCTAATCCAATGAACAAAGTTTTAAAACAAGTTTCGGGTCATTAAGCCCAAACTAGCCGTGCGGCTAAGTTATGGTTAAGCAACTTGATACAACAATAAGGCCATACCAAATAGCTATTTTTAAGTCAAAATACCTTGAAACATCATCCTTGGCTTAACCTTGTCTTTGTTTTGGCCTCAAAGAATCAAAATACACTAAGGTTTCTTAGCCATGGTTGTTTTTCGGTATACAACAGGTCGAGTTAGTTTTTGTAGTTTTTAGGATTTGTCGTTCACTTTCTGCTTATGTGCTCTTGTTTTTTTGTAGACAAAGTCATTCTGAGCAACTTTCGTGCTTTACACTTTTGCTGATTCAGATCAGAAAAGGGTCAAAACCTCGTTTTAAAATCGTTTCAGCAAGCTTTCTTGTTCCAGCACTATATTTGCCTCTAGTAACACTTAACTAGGCATAACTTTTTAACCACAAGTCCTTTTTAAGTGATTCAAAAGACCAAGTTTTAGTTTTTACTATGTCTAACAGCTTCTCAAGCATAATAAAGTCCAAAGTCCAAAGTTTACTTATATCAATTGTCTAATAACAAGTATATACTTATATTTCATTGCAGAAAGTTTGGCTGCACATTCAGTCCTGCCAAAACGACCATAAGTTGAGTTCTACAACTTGTTTTGATACACGACTTTCGTCAAACTTAAAGTTTAGGTCTTGGCTACATTTCATAAAACTGAGTCGACTACCAGAAATGAAAGAACCATGGGCTTTTCTCAAATGAAATCTGGTGTGCAGATTTTGACATGTTTTGCCATTTTGGCTCTCATTTACTCATCGGGATGAGTTATGAGGTGAACCACCCGGAGAAACGACCATAAGACATAGCTCCGTAATCCTATCTTATTGAATTAACCTCAATTTTTACTAAGATGATCAGTTCAATCAATCTTTGGGACTGTTTTAAATTTCAGGTTCATAAAACCTACCTAAGGCTTGCTCTAGCTTCTTTTCATGTTACAAACTTCATGTACAACATCAATCATGCCATATTACATATACTAGTTATATCAAATTACAACCAATAATAATAGAGATTATTACAACCATATTGAATGAATATGAAAATAAACATGAATCTTACAAAGGATTTGGTTGGAAAGTTACTAGTACCACAAGAACAATTCAACTCTTAACCCTTCAAATCTTTAACCTTTGTCTTCAATATTTACCTAAACTTGATAAACCTTTATATCATCTTGTAATCAACCTCTTACTTCAGCCCCTACACCTCTTGATCATCTTTTAATTTAACCAAGGAATCTCCAAAACAACACAAGAACTCTTTATGTACCAACTAAGCCTTCAATCTTTGATGTATAACTTGAAGCTTGAAATAAACTAATGATGGTGATGATATAACTATTTTGGAACAGCAAGATGGAGTCACAAGGATGAGATGAGAGTGCTTGGAGGTGATCTTTATCTAATTTGCATGTATGTGTAAGAGGTGTAAGAGGTTAGGACATATGGCATCAAGAGTAATCACCAAAACATGCATAGTTTCGGTGTCTCTTTATTTGTACGCCACCTCTAGCATGAGGTGGTGAGATGTGTGTCTTTTTTTTTACAAATATTAACTTACGGGGTGTAGTTTGGTCCCGGTAATTACTAACGTTAAGCCCTTAAAACACGAAACTTAAAACAGGGTAACATAAGAATATAATACTTACAAAAATATTAAAACTTATCAATATACTCCAACTAGGCATATTAAATGTGTGATAAGTCTCATAGGGTGCGTCTATGTTGTTAAAACCTAATAACGTAGGTTTGAACACGCGTATTACGTAAAGAGTAAAATATTTACGTAAAAATAACAAAGTGCTAATAGTTCATATAAAATATGACTATTGGTAAAAATAGAGTATTTTGAACACCTAGACTTATCGTAGTCTTGGGTTGAGCACGAGGAAAGTTTACGCGATTAAACTTTCGTAATTAATAAAGTAACAACTTTAAATAATTAATTATAGTCATAGGTGAACAAAAATGTTCAGAGTGTAATAATCCAAAACAGAGTGAATTATTTAACTTGGGAAATTATCAGTTACTACTTACAGTATTTGCTTTTACATTATGGTAAAAGTCAACTAGTCAAAAGTCAAAGTCAAGGTGAACTTTTAAGAACTCAACGGGTAAAATAGTCATTTTACCTTATGAAAATTTACGAGTTGCTACAGAAAGGGAGGATAATAGGCGTTGGGAATCTGGACTGAGAGTCGATATTCCTGAGTTTGATGGGGATACTTTGAATCCTGAGGGGTTTATTGATTGGCTTGTTGCGGTCGAAGAAGTGTTTGAATTCAAAGAGATTCCTGAAAACAATAAGGTTTCACTGATCGCTACCAGGCTACGTGGTAGGGTATCTGCATGGTGGCAGAAATTGAAACTGACACGAGAGAGAGTCGGAAATCCAAGAGTCACGACTTGGAGGAAGATGAAAAAGTGCATGAAATCCAACTTTATTCCTCATAATTACCAACGGTTGATGTACCAGCGGTTACAAAATCTGAAATAGGGGCCAAATCTGTTGCAAATTACACAATCGAATTTTACCAATTAATTGCAAGGAATGATATTCAAGAGACTGATAAAAAACTAGCCTCTCGTTACATTGGTGGTTTAGGAGTCCAGATCATGGATTCTGTTAACATGTTTGATCCGGTGACACTTTCAGATGCATATCAACGTGCATTATCTTTTGAAAAGCAGAACCGACGTGTGGGGGGTTTCTCTTATTCTGATATAATAGGAGGAAGTTCTGGTTCGGGTAACGCAACATCACATTTTATTCCTAATAAGGCGAGACAGGGTGGTACCAATACTGGACCGGTTTCTATAGGGGTTGGAAGTAGTAGCTTGAAGTGCTTTAACTGTGGTGAACCCGATCACCGACAGTCGGAATGTAAGAAGGTAGGGAAAAGGCACCTATTTGCTGATCCCGATGGCAATATGTATACTTGGGAAGTTGAGGACGTGGCTAATGAGGGTTATGAAGAAACCCCAATATTTGATGAATATGTTGAGTATGAAGAGGAAGTTGTGAATGGAGATGTGGGGGTAGCTTTGGTGGTAAGGCGCTCTTGCTTAACACCAAAAGCTGTTGGCGATGATTGGCTCAGGCACCACATTTTTCAGTCGACCTGTACTATCTCAGGTAAGGTATGCACCTTTGTAGTTGACCCTGGTAGTTGTGATAATTTGATATCTGAAGAGGTAGTTCAGAAGTTGGGACTGAAGACAGAGGCCCGTTCCAAACTTTACAAGTTACAGTGGCTTAAGAAAGGTGATTCGTTGTGAAGTGAGTGGTGAAAAACAAACACAATATCAATATATCAAATTAACCATAAAATTCGACAAATTAACCCTTTAGGAAAAAGGTCAACGTGCCAAACCTCGCGGGTGTGATAAAAGTGATACCGGAAAAGTGATTTCCCGGGTCGTGTCCCAACGAGGTGTGAATGGAAGGATTCGTTGAGTTTCGTGATTTGAACTTGAATTGGTTTTTAATGATTTGTTGAGTTTGATTACGAATTCTACAAATTAATCAACGGGAAAGTAATTAAGGCAAGGGAACCCTAATAAACTAAAATTAAACTATCACTAAGCCTAAGGAATGATAAAACGAAGCTACACTAAGTCCTAGGGTGCAAAAACTAAAAACGTAAAAAAACGACAACCACCCGAGCCATAAACGTAAAAGTTTTGAAATTTAAGGGCTACGGGTGTGAAATCAATTTTCCTACGTTCTATTTGACTAAAAATATTTTTAGAAAAAGACCGGGTATTTTTTTGACTTTTAAATTAATTACTACGATTTAAAAACTATTTTAATCTAATTAATTAATTAAAAATACTAAACTATTCAAGAAAAATCTGAAAAATTCACTAAAAATACTTTAAGTATCACTGATTCTGAGAAAATTAAAAAACGTGGGTGGTGCTTTGAGGAATAAGCTGGAAATAAGCTCAAAAGAGCTTAAAGCACAAACTGCCTAAGAACCCTTATATATTAAATTATGCAAAGTATAACTGATAAAGTCCCAAGGGTGCGTTGGTTGTGTGGTGTTGTGAAATGGTCGTGTGCTGTGAGTGGGGAGACCAAGGTTCGAATCCCCTTGGTACCCTTTTTGAAAATCTATTTTTTTTTTTCAACTTTTCTTTTTGCCAACTGAAGTTAAGATCAAAATGAGGCACTTTTGTGAAAACTTTTTGTGTGGAAGGTTTAGAATAAGCAGTTATGACTGCTTATTCCAAACAGTTGGGACAAAAGAGCAAAACAAACACCCCTTTAGCAGCTCTTGTGAGCACAAATAAGCTAGGATAAGCAAGACTTAATGAAATAAGCTGAAACATGTATTACATCTAACTAAAAATAAGCTAATAACAACTGAGCAAACAGGGAAAGCAGTTGGTTGAGCATTTATCTAGGGAATCCTAAAACTAAAAAAGTTGAGTAAACAAGCAGTTGAGATTATTCTAAGCTAAACTAGGGGCTCCTAAGCACACAAGATCAAATAAGCATTTGAAAGGGATTAAATAAGCTAAACTAGGCTAAGATTATACTAACCTGTTGCTAACTAAACTACTAAACCAGATACAACCTAAATAAGCTCAATAAGGCATCAATAAGCACTGACCTGAGCCTGCTGTGAGCAGTCCCAAAACAGCCTCATATGGTTTGTTTCAAGCATATTTTTAAGCTGAAAGGGGAGCTTCCAAGGCAATTAAAAGCTGCAACAACAAAGTTAGGCTGGTAGAGACTCAAAATAAACTGATTTGGGGGCTGAAAAAGCCTTACAACAGCTTAAAAATAAGCTGCTATTATGCTGATTTGGGCCTAATTGCTGAAACAGAAAAACAGTTAAAAAAAACAGATTTTGACTTCAATTTTTAACTATGCTAGATGACACTAAGCTTGCAACTGAAACTATATTATGTGGGGAATAAAAGGATTGTACAAAAACAAACTTTGCATCAATTTTAAGCTTCGAATAAGCTGAGAAAAAGGACCCAGAATAACAGCAATGGCTGCTTTCTTTTTAGTGTGACAGTTAGTCTTTTTTTTTAACTTAAAATGTTGCAAACCTTTTCAAACCAACTGAACACTTTGTGAGACTAACTGATGACATCCAAAACGAGTTTGACTGTATTGGTCAAAGTGGGTAAAAACCACATTGACCCATTCATTAAGCTTAATCCAAACACACCTTTACAAAGGTTTTGACCCCATTTTTTCTTTTTTTCCTTTTCTGAAAGTGAGAAACAATCACAAATAACTTAAGTAAAACAAACAATAACTGGAGATTTAAAGAGATAAGATTCAAGGGATTTTTCATTAACTAAAAAGATACATTACAAAACATAAGAAAAGCTAATTTTTTTTTTTTTGAAACTGAAAACTAGGGGTGCCTTTCATGGCTACAATCAGGTCCTATTTATACTAAACTACTGGTCTTCATCTCTTCACTTCTTGTTGTGCTTGTTTTGTGAGAGCAGTCAAGCCAAAGTCCCATCCTTGTGCTTCTTGAATTCAATCTTAGCCTTTGATTAGGTAGGTATCAATGAAACTTAATCTTAGCCATCCACTGGGTCTTTTGAAGCTGGGATTGCCATGGTGGCAGGTCTTGGGGGAGGTGGAATAGGATAGTGGGTTTGGGAGTTGGGATTATTTGGGTAAAAGAGATGAAGGAGGTTTTGGGTTTTGATGATTCTGGGTAATAGGGAGTTTGGAGGTGGAGTGTTTGGGGAGAAGGAAAAGAGGAGAGTAGGTTGCTAGGGTTCTTGGGAGCAGGGTATTGTGTTGGGCGGGAAAATGGGGAAGACAGGGAGATGGGTAATACTTTGACCGGGTAGAATGGGTTGACTGGACCGGGTTAGAGGGTGGAAGGGCTTGGACTGGATTGGGCCTGGGGTGGTTTTGGGTTTGGGTAGTTATGTGGATTTGGACTAGGATTAGATATGGAATCCATTTAATATTTAGGGACCATAGTTGCCAAAACTGAAAATCCAGGGGCCATTCATGTAATTCTGAGAATGTAATCCAAGGTCCATTATTAACAATCTCTGATAGTGTAAGGACTTAATCTGCCAAATTGTGAAACCTGAGGACTAAACTTGACAATTTTAAAAATCCAAGGATCAAAACTGTAATTTCTCAAACTTTTGAAATTTTTCACCAAAGGACTAATTATGACAACTTATGATTTCAAAAGGACCTTTGGTGACTTTTCTTTTTAAAATACGTGCTCAGGGACTATTTCTGTCAATTTTTGAAAATCGGGGGACTGAAACTGCCAATTATGCAAACTTTGTTCGTTTCTCATTTGTTTTTGATAATTTTGCATCTGAAACATATAAAACACAATTTTGAGATATTTTCAGTATTTTGATGCATTTCAGAGTGTTTTTAGATGTTTTGCAGTTCATATTTGACCTAACATGATGAGTGAATAAGCACTCATCAAATCCCCCACACTAAAACATTGCTAGTCCCTAGCAATCTTTTGAGAAAACTTAATGGATTTGAATCTCTTTACCAAAAGCCATTACTTCTGGAGTAGCCAAATGTTTCAGTTCAAGTAAGAACTATGGTACACTGATAACCATATGATTTTGAGCAAATCACCAGCTTTTAACGGTTTTGATTTGTCTTTACCAGAAGCCGTTTGCTTCTGGACTAGCCAACTCTTAGATAAATTATCAATATTATCTTTGGTGAGCTGATTACCAATTATGGTTTTTCCATTGCCTTAACCACAAGCCATAAACTTGCGGGCTAGCCAACTCTTCACTAATTAAAGATATGGTGAGCTGAACACCATACAATTTTGGGCAAATTGCAAGCCTTCAACGGATTTGAGATATCTTTACCAAGAGCCGTTTGCTCCTGGATTAGCCAATCCTTTTGTTTATTAGACATGGCGGACTGATAACCGTAAGCTGAGTAAGTGCAAAACACTTACTCCAAAAAAATTTTGGCCAAAAATGGGGGAATAAGATGGTAAAACATAAGATAAAATTCGCGAGAATTCCCCCCCACACTTAGAAATGAATATTGCCCTCAATATTCAAAGTACCGGCGGTTATGCCGAAACTGAGAACGTAAAAGGAAAATACTACGGCCATTATTTGAGTTTTTTTTTTTTTTTTTTTTTTTTTTTTTTTTTTTAGAAAACTTATATACAATAGCGGAGGGCAACTCCCCCACACTAGGGTGGTAAAAAGTAGAAAGAAGTCAGAAATACGGGTGAAAACCTATATAGTGTGCTACTGTTTTTGATTCCCGAGTCGCTAGCTTGACTCGATCCCCGCATTCATTGGTTCATGGGGAAAGTTTGCAGATCCGGGACAACCAAGGATGGTATGTCCCCTCCAAAATAATGCTTCAATCTATGTCCATTCACCTTGAAGTTTGGTCCGTCAGTTTGAGATAACTCGACGGTGCCATATGGAAAAACTTTGGCAATGGTGAATGGACCGGTCCAACGGGTCTTAAGTTTCCCCGAGAAGATTTTCAATCTAGAATTGAAAAGAAGGACTCGGTCACCAACGTTGAAAACGCGGTTCTTAATCTTTGAGTCATGGATCTTCTTTGTCTTTTCTTTATAAATCAACGAGTTCTCGTAGGCCTGATCACGGAGTTCATTTAATTCATTGAGTTGAACTTTCCGGTGATCACCCGCGGACTTAAGGTCAAAATTGGCATGCTTCAAGGCCCAATAGGCTTTGTGCTCGAGCTCGATCGGGAGATGACACGCCTTTCCATACACAAGCTTGTAAGGAGTACACCCGAT
This sequence comes from Chrysanthemum seticuspe, assembly GCA_019973895.1. Classification (NCBI taxonomy): domain Eukaryota; kingdom Viridiplantae; phylum Streptophyta; class Magnoliopsida; order Asterales; family Asteraceae; genus Chrysanthemum; species Chrysanthemum seticuspe. The sequence continues at coordinate 226,106,888 of BPTQ01000005.1, forward strand.
GGGTGTTTTGTAAGCGGTACGGAAGGCCCAAAGTGCATCTTCAAGTTTGTCCGACCAAGAGGCACGGTTTTCACCTACGGTCCTCTCTGGCTCAGGAAGAAAAGTTAAGATCTAACTTTTAGAAGAGCCCCTTTGAATTCTGGGCAACCTGGCCAGGTAAGTGGTAACGGTTTCAAAAAGGTATACCGTGGCAGCTCAATAGAGTTTGACTGCCTGGTTTGAAGTTCCACTTACCTGTATCTAACTTCGTAATAAAACCTCCCCTGTATGGTAGGAACCAACAGGGCCTAGACGTTTGAAAGGGGTACTTGGTTACTTACGCCCCTAGCTCAGTTCGATCGCTGAGCCCTTAGTTTTTGTCATCGTGTGATATATCCAAAAGTGGGCATAAAGACTGAAGAAAGATGAAAAATGGTGGGATCACACCCCCTCAACGGGAGGCGATAACATATATTCAAAAGATTTTTTTTTTTT